>DWPA01002064.1:0-16624 GCA_018251375.1 Calpodes ethlius
ATTTTTTTTAAACTATTGTCTAAAATTGATGCAACGAAATCTACAGAACAGATTTGAAATATACATAATTGGCATTTCTGTAGCTTTCACCCCGATGATGTCAATAGAATAGATTATTCTGTGCACTATATGCTATATAAAAATACAAATAAATGATCGTCTGATTCATCTGTTATCACTGAAATTTAAAATATTAGTACAGTTGCTTAAAGTGTTTTCCAGACAACCTATGGATAGAGAACAATGACGAAATAATGGGTTAGGGTACATAAAATATAGAAAAGAGAGAATTAACTATTTAGAAATAATTAGGGATACCTCTTCAGATTGCAAAATTAAATTACCAATAATAAAAACAATAGGGTTGGACATGACATTACCGCTTTTCCAAATTGTCAAAATATGTCGCTACTCTACAAAAAACTTATTCCCGGAGAAGTAAAAAACATGATCTGAAGATTTTTTTATGTATACGTAAATATTTTTCGTAGTAATATATATTGTTTTTATAATATAACTTTAGCTTTCCGTTTTGCTTCGGCTTTTACTTTCGTTTTCATTTAAACTTTATCATTACCTTTAGCTTGGTGTGCTTTACGTACTCATCTATTTGGGATATATTTTAAAAAATACGTTTTTTTTTGTATTCTTCGATATCGATATAATAGTTGCATT
Source organism: Calpodes ethlius (assembly GCA_018251375.1). NCBI lineage: Eukaryota > Metazoa > Arthropoda > Insecta > Lepidoptera > Hesperiidae > Calpodes > Calpodes ethlius. Next base: position 676 of record DWPA01002064.1, read on the forward strand.
TCAAAAACATACTTTAAGTACATTGTTATAGAGTGTGAAAAAGAATGCCTTGAAATTTATATAAATAAAAAAACTTGTGTCGAAGGAATCTTCGTAACATGCGCATACTATAAAATCAGTCCATAAATTAAAATTTGTCATAATTTAACCTGTTTACTTTGGTTTAAAATTAAGTGGGTTCACGCTTGCTTTAAACTATATGAGATAAAAACCTCAAATAAAAGTTTTGACGTGAACCAAATGTTGGAATATAAACAAAGGAACGTAAAGGAAGGGTGTTTGTTATCACATCATTGGGCAGGGTGGTCGGACTAAGTAAATTGTTATGATCAACCATAACCCAGATCAAAGTTCGGTATTTATAGACATAGACGGCCAAACAAATATAGAAACGCAAACATTTTTATTGGCGTAAGCGGTCGCATGAAATATTATAGTCGTATTTTTGGTAAACTATTTCATTCATAAAACTTTTATCATTCATAAAGGATAGCAATATCTGAACAGTACAAACGTAATCCAAAAAGAAAATAGCGGCAACTTCTAAAACAGTTTTGTTCTAGAAATCCTTGGATAAACATAATCTCGCTTGAATGAGCCGCGAAGCTTCTGGAATGAGAGAGACGTAAATAGTGGACGATATGTAAAGACAAGTGTTTCGAAGCCGTGGGAGTCTGTGTAACTACTTGAGTCAAGACTCGATCGTGTTAAAGTGAGAATGATAAATCGAAATGCTCATATTTTATTAAGTTATTAACTGCAAAGTAACTGTTTTTTTTACTAGGTGTCACATATTATAATATGTAGGTACCTAATAGATTCACAATTTCAAATTGATAAATTCTTAGGCACTATATGTGATTTTTTTTGACATAATATGTTGGCATGGGTGTACCAAGCCTCTGTTCCGAGACGGGTGGAGGCGGTACCATATCAGATTTTACTGGCCGAGGGGGCAGTTGTCATTCCCTAAAATAAACACTCGATTCGCAAATTTCGCAATACGCATTTGGTAATGATGCGTACACCGAAATCATATGGTGATCTAAAAAACCGATGACTAACGTTGGTAGAAGATCAATCTTATTTGTATACAGTTGTAAGGATAGTCTTTACAGTCCCATCGACATTGAAATATAACAAGAGGTCGAAGTAAGAGTTTTTGTTTGTTTTTTGTCAAATGGTCATGTTTGCGATATCGGCAAAACCAGTTACATTGGTACCCTAAACTGGCGTAATTTATGAATCAAACACTTTATCAATTAAATTTATTACAAGTGACAATTTTATAAAATGTTTTTTAATAAATCAGAGCGTACGTGATAATATTTTTATTAATGTTAAATTTTAACTTAAAAAAACGAAATTCCAAAATAGAGAAAAAACCATCCATAATAGACAACATGGCGTACTTAAGTGACAGGACTATAATAGAGTAAAAATAAAAATTGAAAAGAAGGAACTTTACAGACAATAATTAAAATGGCCGTCATCCCGGCGGTATAGGGCTATACTTTATCACATTATACACGGTTTGTCTCAAACATGTGGACACATGTCTCGGATTCGAAACGATCCTTTTATTTTCGTATACGATTATGTTCACGGCATGTTCAAAGGGGTTTTTTAATTTGACACAGTTTATGGCCCCGTCGAGTAGTTTGATGACCGTGGGCGGAAGAGTCGAGTGGATACTATTAATTAAATAACAAAGAGATATTACGCTCCTGCGTTTTAAGCTACTGTTGCTACATTAGCATGTTCATTGTGCTATCAAAGTATGAAGTACAAATGGTTGATTGTGTGCAAATACGTCATCACTATAGGAGAAAGTTTGGGAATTATCAATATTAGTGGGCGTTTAGTGACTTATCCTCTTAGGATATAGTATGTGTTAAGTAAATGCACTTAAAATTTCTCTCTTGAGTTTTATTGCATACTTTTATTCATTATACAGGTTGCCATATAAATTGAAGCCGAGGTCATTCTACTATGAGATAAATATGTTTCATATTTGTTTTTCAAAACAGGCTGATACAGAGCAATCTAATATGAGACAGGCTTAGTAAGAGCATTTGATATAAAGTTTAAGTACAGCTGTAAACTATTTTATTCGCATCATAATATCACGTAAGATATGCAGTGATCAACAATAATAAAGATATTTTATTCTACAATATTCTAAAGGAGTTCAAAGATTTTATACGACACTAAAGTGAACTTCTCAAGTTTGCTATTAATAAAATGTACTTTTATGACTCTGTGGGATTAGAATTCTAAGCCTGACGCAGCTACGTTGCATCTACTCCCCTTACACGGCAGTCTCTTTATTATAATCGCATTGTTTAACAATGAAAGTTTACGATGCTTCATAGCCGTCGACGACGGAAGTTATGAATACATCGGTACTCTGGTTACGTTGTACACGTTAACATATAAACATAAACACGACTCCGTCAGTATTATAAATCAAATCCTAAAAAATATTAAAAGCACTGTGGGAACCGACTCTTTAACTCGGGCACGGACATGACGTGTTAAATAGAATACTGATTTTGTGGAACATGATACTAAAAGTTCTAAATTTGAAAGTTTTTGGGTGCGAAAACCGTTATTTTTTGTTGGTATATTCAAATTATGTAGTAAATAAATAAAATATAATCATTTGCTTACTAAAAGATACAAAGCTTTTTATTTTGTTTCATCTCATAGGTGTTCATACTACGGCATTATTTCAAATCTTGTAAGAGCTATCAGTATCTTATATTAACAAATTCTCATGATGAATTGATCTTACATGGCAACTGAATGGTATTTTCTAGTAAGTTATAGTCATAGAATTCTGATAATAGAATCATTAGGTGTAATGTGAAACTCTTCAAACTTTATTATTAAAAACTACCATGAATTTGGGCTCATTTGCTTGGTTTGGATGAGTTTCATATAATACTTGGTTATGATCTCCAATAAGAGCAGAACCACTGAGGGATGTGTGTTAAAACAAAATATTATACAAGTCATTTTTGTTTAGTTTCTTTACTCGTATATCAATTATGCGTTTTGTTTCGTAAGAATAAATTACAATATAATAAGTATAATTTATTATACTTTTGTGGAGACACTTGAGCTAGGTATTTTAATGGCCCTCTAGATAAGAAAGTGCCGTTACTAACTATTACTGTGAAATTTATTTCGCTGCCAAATACCACTTCCATCTATTCTGTTTTAAGTTTTTGTTTAAATTGGAAAGTATCTGCTTACAACGAAATACATAGATACTTTCTTATTTACCTATACATAAAAATGCTGAGAGAAAATAGTTATGCTCTTTTTTCTTCTGCATTTGTCAACTGATTTTCTTTATTTTTTGTTTAGTGTAAAGAAAAAAAAATGTGTTGGAAACTTGCATCCTCAATATATTTCCTCAATTCAACAATGATTATGGCCAAATTACGACATCTGGAAATTCACTAACAACAACAATTACACAATAAAATTTCCCTTTAACAAGTAATAATAATCATCAACGATTATGGCAACATTGATGGCAACTCAGTTACAACAAATTTCACGCCGAATGATTCAATTCCGCCGCAGGTGGAATACAAGACAGATACAGGACAATTACCTAGCTCGAGATCAAAATGTCTTCCGCGTACTGAATTTCGCCGGCAGCTAAGCGATATAGGATCTAACGGGAGCGAGGAATTAGATTTCTCATTTGACGCTTGAGATAGCGTATCGTTAATCATATTGAGGTGACACTTCATCGTGTCACGCTGTCCAGTTTCCTTTGTAAAGCCACCGAACTGGAAAAGGTTGACAACTTGTAAGAAAACGCCGAAACGTGGGTTTGAAAAATGACGCCCCAATTACGCTGGTTTCGTCGAAGACAGATCGTTGTGTAGCCCGCTGGGTGTCGTGTAATAGTTTGTCCCAGTAGTTTGTCCGGTATTAATCTCACCTAATTTTGTTTCACAATTAGTTTTAACCAGGAGAAGATAGGATGTCATAGTTATTGGAACGAAGTTCCTTAAGACAACATCCGGTAGGAGTGAAATGGAAGAAATCTTATGTTGTCTATGGCAGAAATGTGAAGTAACGGACGACAATACCGTAGATTAGAGTTCGACAAGTTATTTAACATTAGTTGCAGTGTTTCATATTTTCTATCGTTTATGTGATTAAAATATAAACAATCTATAAATATACATATCGAATTACAGTCGCGTTTAAGTATAAACGTAAGCAATTTCGTTCCAGTCGCGCGTCGGATCTGACGCACACTTTTTAATCTGTACAGGATTTAAAAGGTACAAGTTATTATATTAATGTTAAAATCCTCACCAAGATCTTCATCAATTAATGACACGCTGTGTTATATTCCGTTTAGAGTTCATAACATATTAATTAATTAATGTGGTAATAACATCTGCGGATCTCAAATCGACGATCGTCAACGCTGTATACATAAAAATTAATGACAATAATAAACCAACATAGCAATTAATAATCCCAATTTAGACTTTTATTTTACAACTTAAAGAAGATGAGTGTCTTAATATTTTTTTGGTGAGTTAGAGTTTATGAGTGGACCACATGGACCATGGCATTATTAACGGCCTTACTAATGTAAGTTTTACGAGTAATTTCATGGTTATTCATTCGCCCGGCAGGGGGCGTTTTGAGGGCGCTAAGGGGGATTCGTCACGTTCTATGTTATCGTTTCCAGTCCTTATTGGTTTGGTACTAAGAACTCTTGCAGCTTTGACCCTTATGGCATAATGTCAATGCTCCCGTAAAACAGCTGTAACTCATTAAATGTGACCAAATTTTTCGGAAGAACTTAATATGAGTGTCGGTGCTTTTATTCACATTGCTTTATTTGGTGAAAACGTTTCATATTAAAGAAAACAAATGACGTAATATTGACCAAGCGCACAACCGTGCCATAGGATAGTACGATGACGTGAAATTAATATTTATATAGGTACCTACTCAGCGTAATTTAACAAAATCTATTTCAACTGGTTACACAATTGTTTAAATTAATAATAATATTTTGTCATTATTATTATTTTAATTGCTTGAATGTAATCCAAACTGATTTGCATTCTCGTGCTGTATTTTATCTGTAACCAGAGAAGTCTTAATCTTTACGTATAAATAAATATGGATTGCAAATAACTTCAATCAAAATGAATTAATTTCGTTATTTATTTGATGTCAAATTTCTACAAAGGAATATTTGATAGATTTAGCTATGATAAATAACATTCGTAATTAAAGCTTTATTATTTACATACGTTCACTATGTAACAACTACTGTTTATGTAAGTCAGTCACTAATATTTATGACCTGTCAGATGTAGAACCTTGTGCGTGCCGTCTCGTTGCGATATTACATTATAAACTCATTTTGTATACTAACAGGGTGATGTGAGCTTAATTAAAATTCTACACCATCCATCACTGGTTTATTGATTTTATGTCATATGCATTTTGCTCCGGCAGCTTGTCCGTTATCAATTAGCTCTGCACAGTTGACACCGGTCGGGTTCTTAATAAATTACCCGTAATACATTGCACGCGGAACACTCCATCCAAATGACATTATCCACCTACACTGATTACCGAGAGGAAATAATAACGCACTTTAAAATTGAACCGCTTATCAAAACACCCCACGGAAAGCAAGATAATGTAACAAACGCGCTGTCTTAATACGATAAACGGCTTAAGACCAATAAAACTAAACAAGTTAAACGACCCCAGGCCAGTAAAACCCGCCCGATGGAGATAGCTGCACCAGTAATGATATTTGACTTTGGTACTTACCTACTTATTGTTGGGTACAAAGACAAAGTGGGACCATTACGAGATGAGTGATGTGACAGACGCGTCTGCAATTGACAAGCGCATGTAAGCAATAAATTATTAAATTGTTATCGTTGCCTTTTGAGCCCTCGCGTACAGAATTACGACGCATGTTGCCTCGCAATCTGATTGCTGAACAGAAAAAGCATTCCAGTGAGCATATTAATAATTGTATACGTCGGCATTCGCCAAGACGTTATGGGTCGTTTTGTATTCTAATTTGAAATAGTAAAACGTAAATGGCCAGCAATGAGATTGTTTTTAAAATTGCTTTTCCGTGTATGACCACTTATTTTCCACACAGGGCGTTCTCCGTCTTGGTGGAGCTTTCATGTGATGCCAGTTTAATTTCCTATACAATCTGGAAACTGGAGAGCGGCCAGAGCATAACTATACTGCAATGCAGCAGAAAACATCTTCATCACTTTGTTTTGAAATATTTAATTATAAGTAGTTCATTGTACTCGAATTGTGCGGGACGATATTTAAAAGGTCTTCTTGCACATACTCGTACTATGTTTGAGTACTTGCGGTCAGTATATTTATGACGATATTACTTTGTAAAACATCGGTTCATAGCGTGTATTGTCGAATATATTTAAAATTTCCAGTAAAGGTACCAGCTGTTGAAATTGTGAATGGTTCATCGTTTATAATATTAACGTCATATTTTTATTTAGAGAAGTTTTTGAAGCTTTGATGTACATACAGATTTGGGTTGAAGGTTTCGAATTCTACGAATCCGCAAGGTGTATATTCTGTGAAGACCCGCTATGAGAACTGGGGTACTGTTTGAAAATCGTAACATTCCTACAAATTTTCAGTAATATTAGTAAATAGTTCAATTATGATCGAAGCATTGTACTATAGAATAAAAAGGAATGCTTATACCGTTGAATCGAATTTTTCTATCGAATTCTAAGTATAGCAGGGATAAGAAAGCAAGTGTTTTAGATTCCGTCTCTGAAATTATTGTATTACCAGATTGCAACGTTTACGGTTATAGTTATGATATCCTTAAAGTGTCACAGGATCTTCACTGGAGGGCAAGGGTCAGAGGGAATATCTTTTGTTACCGCGTGGGCGGTTTTACTGTCCCGCCGAAGTCATTGTTGCGCCCATCTCTTCTTTATGAACCATCCCGCTAAACTGTTTAACGGGTACTTTTATTAACTGTCACTTGAGTGTTTTTCAAGGAAGTGTGTCGGTGACGTTTGTTGCTGTCGGTTAGTTGAATGGAGAATGCCTTTAGTATTAAGCCTGCCTTTTGTACCGCGGTGTTTCTCGTATAATAAAGTTAAAATAAATCCAAAAAATAAAGAAGGTTTCAGAACTGTTTTTTTTATTCGTTTGATAAGCGTGTTAATACGTTTATATTTATGAGTATTATTTTAATGATTTAATTTCAGTTTTTAAGTTCATATTAATAATATATTTATGTTTATATTGTTATTTTTTTATTATAAATTATCTAACAAAGTATATGCGCACTATTCCGTTCAATATTTGTAAGATTTTTTAAGTTATTGGTTACCCGAAACCTCTGCGGAACAAAACACAATGAGGTAGCCTATGTTTATTATACTAATCGTTCTGTTTTTTGTATAAATAATGACAATATATTTATATAAATATACTTACGCAAAAATTAAAATATTTTCCAATAATTTATCTTTTTGATTTTCGAAAAATTTGTTAATTGAGCTTTATCCTATTCACTTTACATTCCAATTTCCTTTGTAGATTTTAGGATGTCAGGTTTGACTTCGAATAAGCAGGGTCACTATACCGGGTTCCAACAATACGCTAGTATTACTGAGTGTTAAAATTAAAAAAAAACCTAGTAATTAATGGTTCCTTAACCACAGTACATAATATCCGTCAGCTGAATGGTTGCACTCATTTCATTTCACAGTCACAGTCTGTTAAACATTTCATAAACCCCTATCTTTCACCCATTTATCATAACAAATTGACTCGTTACGTAGGATTATCTTATACCAGCTACAAATTGCCTCAATGTTTCTTGGTTAGTTACCATGATTAGTTGTACCGCTAATTCAATTTTTTGCCTCAGATACATGGAAGTCATTAATTTTGTTGCGTAATACGAAGGGGACAAAATCTGCGGGTCTGTGGCGTGATGTTTATCATAGTCTATAATTTATTCCTTTGGGATTGCTGTACCTTTGTCACTGTCGTTATTAGGAATAGGCGAGATATTTTTTCTATTAATATTATTCGAGCTGTTTGAAATAGATATGGTTATAGCTGATGTTTGTTATGGGGTTTTACAAAGAACATTTGCACAAAAAGTCTCGCATTGCGAGGATTTCTATTATTTTTTGTTAAGATTGTGAAAAGGTAAGCCTCGACTATTGTTAACAGTTTTTTCATTTTATTTGTTATTAATCTACCTACTTCGAATATCGGCCTTACTATTATTACTAGTACAATCTGATACAAATTTAGTCACAAAATTTATAAACATTCGAATATATAGCTAATAAAATACAAATACTATTTACGTAAAACGCTGGCCATAAAGACACGCTTAAAAAAAAGCACAAAAAAAACAATCGACAGACATATCTTCGAGACGTGCTATAAAAACACAAAACTGATCTATAACTTATCCGTGGGCTTCAAAAGATACAAATTACCACAACTTATTACCCTTTCCACGTAAGGCTGTGTAGGTACGTGAAACCGTCGTACGTTACCGGCATCATGTAGCTAATTACGCCGAGCCATAAATCGGCGGATACTCATAAGCGGTGAGTCCATCAGGCATTGCATTACAGTAAGAACAATAGTCACGTGGGCTGTAATGGCGGTAAACGCGCGCCGGTGATGGTAATTATCCCTCCCAGACAGCCCGCATGGTGGGCAAAACTTACGGAGTGCAACAAATTATGGATATGGACAACGAACTGACATGGGTAATTTTTGAAGTTTAGTGATATTGATGCTTATGTGGGTGTTAAAACTAAACATTAATGTTAATCGGATTAACATTACGAATTTTGCGGGTTTTGAAATCGAGGGAGATTAAGAAACGGTTTTGTTTCGTTTACTTTATTTGGTATTGTAATTATCCCGCCCAGATAGCCCGCATGGTCAGAACTTACAGAGTGCAACCAATTATTATGGGTATGGATACCAAACTGACATATTATTATGTCTTATGACAATCGTAACGTAAGGAATTTTGCGGGATTCAATATTAAGTTTATTTATTCAATATTAAGTTTATTTTAGTTATTTATGTGTTAATTTTTTTGTTTAAATCGTTTAGGAGAAACTTTTCACCTTATTGATCAAGTTTTATGATATTTAAAATACAATAATGTCAACGATAATTAATAAGTTTGCTCATATATTTCTTATTTAGTAATCTCATATAATTTCATACAACTGTTGGAAGTGTTTAAGCTTATTATTAAGCTCCCTTGGTGCCAACATTTAAGACAATAATTGAGGCTTGTAGTATCTGGCTTAAATAATCGATTTAAATTATTTTGGGACCGTTAGAAATCTATGCGGTGATTACTTTCATATCCTCAACTTATCGATTAACTAATATAAACTTATCCGTGATGATACGGGTTACCGGACGAGGACATTTAAAAATAAGTTTAAGTTCCTAACGATCTGCCGGTATTAAGCGATTCTAGAGTATTTTGACATTAGATGACAATATAAGCTCTCGTTTCAAACAAAATTCTTTATTCTCTTACAGAACACGGGGCGATTTTTATTTAATTACCTAATCAAATCATATATAATATTGTTACCAGCTGCTTCGAACAGGAAATTATGTTGGGGTTACCCGTCGACCTATTGATTTTTTACATTGCCAATACAATTTGTACGTACTTAAAAAATTACTATAGTAAGTCGCGCGTTCATAAGTATTTTTTGGTTCGATAAGAAATCTAATCTTTTTTCCAACCCCTCGGTTACCGGAGTCCATTAAACAAGTCCCTTAGTTTTCGCTAAATAATACATCGGCGGCTTTAGGGGCAAAACAAAACCGGCCGAGTACCGGAACTAAGCGCGCTAGTATGCCACGGGGGATAGGTGAGGATGCGGTGTGGTATGTAACCGTTACTTTTCTGATAAGTTTTAAATTCATTAAACATTGAAATTTGATAAGTTTAGGTTCACTGTTAGCTGTTGATATAGTAAAAATATTAATGTTTACATAATATTTCAGTAAAACATTGACATTGTATAAAATTATTAGTTTTAGAAGATATTTTTTTTGCATATCTTGATAACACGATTTTAGTAAAGATAAGGATATATACGCATACGATATGTTGCTTAAGAAGTGTTTATTTATTGGAGAACTCAAATCCTCCTGTTATGTCATTTGTATGCTAAAATAAAACTTTTCTGTGCACAAAAATATCCTTAATCGTATCTGATTGAAGAATTATGCCATAGCCATATCCCGCAGAAAGAAAACTACCGAGGATTCAACGCACAGATAAATTTCATGGAAGTTATTTTAAGTTTAAAAGAGATTTATGTTACGCCTATTACTTACCGTGAAACCTTCAAAGTAGTGCGTTACGCAGCAGATGTGCGCCCGCGGGGTGACTCACAACGACTCAATTACACATTCGATAGTCGATCCTTCATGGTTTCGTGTCGATACGAAAACTATTACGTACAAACCGAGGACGTTGAACTGAGTAGTGCTATTAAATCTTGCTTTGTTTTTCTCAATAGTAAGTGCTAAAACACGAAGGTAAAAGTCTATTCAATAGTTTTTGTATTTCTGCAGATGAAATAGAGATTTATTTTTGATGAAATATAAATTGACAACAAAGAATGCAGTGAAGATATGGATTCGCTTTAGCACGCGTGTTTTATGTATAAGTTTATTATTATTTATAATTGATTCAAACAAAACACAATTATGTGGCAATTTTTACTTACTTCCCATCTGAAAATTCTCTATTATGATTTCATTACAATTATAAAAGGAATTGCGCACTTGGTCAAGGGGGCAGACGATAGATTAAGCCAATTTCATTGTGGAAGGTGCAACTTTGATTGTTATATACTATACTAACAGACAAACTGGACTGAAAAGTCACAAGAGCTTTACTCGTGACGACAGATACTGGATTGAGATGAAGAATCACATTTGCTTGAATCGTTGCCAGTAAGCAAATGTTAGTTTAGAAGAAAGAGGTGAAGAATACTCTTATATAAGGTATCGCTGTAGCAATAACTACAGAGTATTAAGTAATAGAGACATTGATTGTAGAGATTACAGAGTAATATCTCATGATGACTGCTATTAGGCTGAGCCGAAGAGTTACATTTGCTTGAGTCGCTGCGATTGGGCGAATGTTTTCTTGGAAGAAAGGTGTAAAGAAAAGGTTTATAGCAGGAAACGCTGGAGCTATTAGAGTTGGAGTAGCATGTCCTTTTTTAACGTAGGGTAATCATTACGGAGACCACTGCTTCATGAAGCATTCTCCATCGCATTGCAACCGTTGTATTGCTTACGTTGAATTCAATCTCTCACTGACCACTGCCAGATTTTCCCTAGTTTGACCACACAAACCTGTCACGTTAGATAAGAAATTACAACTACTATATATTTTACTACAATATATTTTTATTAAATCTATTATTATTTTAAATATGCTAAACATTGTTTGAATAGATAATTCCTCGTGACGATATTAATATAATCACGTACTTATAATTAAGATACTGCGTCCGTACACGCTAGTAACAATTAGTCATGTAGGAGCAGCTGGTGTTAGGTGTTAATACAGAAGCGACTTTGAATTTAAATTCTTATAATATTTAATTTTAGATTATAGATGCAAATAGCAGTTTTATTTAGTAGAGTAAAACATTAGAAATACGTAGTAATCAATTAAAATCAAGTAAGAATGTATGATCAAAATTATAGGTATCTTCTTAAGGTTTTGGACGAATTTCTAAGTTTGCAACATCATACTTTTTTCCGTATGCACAAACAATAATATGAGGTGTCTCAGAAAAATACGAAGAGAGGATCGACTGTTCGTATTTTCACATTTTTCTTTAGTATATTTCGAGAAACTACATAGTTTGAAGTAGATGGAAATGCGATCAATTTATCCTTTCTTTCTATTTCACTGTAGGACCTCCTAGTAATACTGTTTGAGAATAAGGGTGTAAGTATCCATTTTTTCTTCGTCTATTCGTACAAAGCAGAGCTTATCTGAAAATTAGTGATTTAATCTCGACCTCCTTGTATGAGTAGAAACTCTATTGTTTATAAATTCAAACGTATAAAGTTGCATAAATTTTAGTTCCTACAAGACTGTCATTCGTCAAATAAAATGATCCAACAAAATCATTTCAAACAAATATTGATACAATACGATCACTAAATTGGATGTGTCTCGTTCAAAGTAACGGTAATGGGTGAGTTTCGTAATCGTCTAACTATAAAGGCTAGGTTATTGCCTTCAAACGTAAGTGCAGCTTCTACAATTGACGCGTCCTACACAACACCTACCCAGAATACATTTTCTAATTCAATCTTTCCTGTTCAGCTAACCGCCTGTCTCGACCTTCCGCTTCGAGCTGAACTTATTACCATAATATAGCACTCCGTGTCTTGCCCTGACGTACACCACTTATCTAAAAGTTCCTTGTTTTGTCTTACATTGCCTCGTCGCTAAAAGGGAATACTTGTACAAATAAATAAACGTCGCCCTTAAACGCTTGTCATTGTCAATTCGTGCGTTGATCTGATGTTCTTTTTATAACAGCTATGCGTTGCAAGCTGTGTTCTCGAAATTGACCCTTATCTTCGGTAATTTTTTTGGTCACACATGTTTCGGATTAGTACTTCAGAGAACGTTACGATTTGTTCGACCTACCGCAGAACTATGTAATAACTTTCGACTTAAGCTCTTGTAATTCATTGGCGCGTTCACAGTACCTTGGGTGTGCTTCTTTGAATTCGATGCTATTTTTATCTGCATCCAAGTTTAGTCATAGATTACGGTGACTCAAGCCGTACTTTGTAATACAGTTAGCACGAGGAATTGACAAGCTCGCAAAATGAACACAATTCAATTTAATTAACCTCACCGATATGTTTATTCTGAACTATAATTAACTCATTACGAAGCTATATTGTCATGCGACGTAAATCTATTGCTTTCATAATTTATTGCATGTATTATCGCGTTTTATTCAATAAATACAAGACAGGTTGTCGTTGTTTGCAATCAAAGTCCATTCACCTACGACTGCATCAATATTGAAATTTTACATTACAATACAGCCATTTTGTACCTTAAATAGATTGTCATGCCCATACCCCATTATTATACAAGTTCTATGCTAAAGAATATTTTGAAATAGGCTAAACATTATCCTCTGCTTCTATAGGAGGGGGACGTTTTGCAAAAACAAGGATTATTTTTGCACAAGATGTTACCTACCTTTGGAGACATTGCAATGTTTGCCGTGCGTAATTGATATTTGAAGTAATCCTTAACTTTTAGAGTTAGATAATTGTGCTGCGGCTCTTTTTATAAACATCGTTTAACAATGTTTCTTTAAGATTAATCTTGAAATCTGAATTAGAACTACTTCTTATTCTAGCGAGTTGAAATGTTATTCATTGTTTTAAATCCGATATATTTTATAAAAATAATATGATAATGTACTCTATTGTCTTTTGCAGTCACCAAAGTTTTTAACTTAGACCTTTGATTTCAATTTGAGTACTTTAGTTGATTTAAAATTGAAAGCTTTGTTTTAAAGTTATACTATGTTTAACATTATTTAATCAGACAAGTTACTATGATGAGCCTTAAAAATATTTCCAGTCTCAGCTCATTTGTCAGGCTCTTGTCTAGCTTTTATTGTGTTTTATAACAAAGGACATATCTCAACATTTTGTTGGAGTTAAGCAACGAAGCATAAACATGGAGCGATCGTTCGGCAGGTGTCAAATGTTAGCATTGTAAACAATGTTTCCAGAATAACAGACGAATAAAACAAGTTTAAACAAACACGTCACAAGAGGTCTATTATGAATAGAACAATGTTGGTTGACATTAACTCGTGGACGGGTCTTCATGAACGTTTGTTTACTTCAAAGGCAACTGTTGGTTCTATCGTTGTATTTATCGTCCATAGTACTCGAACGTATATTAGTATTGATAGTGTCTGTAATTTCTTGTAATTTATAATATTTTACAGTAGGGTAACATGGGGACTCATCATCATTATTATTACCGGTAATTGTTTCACCGTTGTTCTCAGCTCTCCTTTCACAATGAGCGGCGTTAAGGCTGTAATGTTTGGTTATTTTAGAGGAGATATATTATTTCGCTTGCAGCAAATGTATGTTTGTAGATTGTCTATTGGAAATTACGTCAAATCACGTCAGTTTACGCTGTAAATGAGTTCAGAAATTATACTCGCCTTACTTTAAAATTTTCATAAATAAATATTGTTCGCAATAATTTCGTCCACATCTGACCAATGAATATTGGGTCACAGTCCACAATGCTGTTCAGAAGAGGAATTTAAAGCTTTGCTTCACCGAAGGATGTGAGAATTAATATGTGATACATATAATTTATTAAATCAGATGTGTGTAAAACATTTGCACTCCAGTCAGCAGTTGAGTGCGAGTTACCGAAGCACGCTCAAACCATTAAGTCTATCTCGTATACAAATGAAATGCGAGTTGACAAATAATATTAAAGTTAATTCAACAAAAAAGAATCGTACTTATCATCAGAAAATTTTCACTCAAAAGTTATGCATACAAAGTCCAAGCGAGCCGAAAGTCAAGCAATAAAGTATACCGAATTCATTACAAAAACGAAAAAGAAAAAGTTTCTGAAATTCTTACAAAACCAACAAACTGCTAAAAATGTTTATATTTATGAGAGCTAACCAAACATTAATATTCTTGTTCCCAATCTAAACACAGTATCGTTGAGACAGTTGTTTGCACAATGATCTTGTATTTCTTTTCGTTTAATCTGTGACGGAGCCCAGCTGGCTTTAGGGTTGCCATGGTATTATTGCGTAGGAAGAAGGGAACGCTAAAAACTATAATTATACACTTCAATCGCTTTTAGGGTTTCAACGCATAAAGGATATGTTTTGTAATCGTCATTCTTCAAAGACGGTTTTGTCTGGATTGTCTTGTATTGACAAGAGTAAGTGTAGCTTTGTCTGTGTGCAATTGTTAAAAGGCGTCTGTTTACACGTGCAACAGCGATGGGACAAAATGTCGCGCAGTGATATTAGCGGACGTTAATTTGTATAAAAATGCATATCTTCGTTCACATGTTCGACTTATTGAACTATAAAATTGCGACATCGCCGCGATAAACGCAAATATGTACATCATCGGTGAGTTAGACGCTAATATTTGTGACGTCACCGCTAGATCTCAGAGATATTGGCTACATTACTTGGTATTCGTACTTTTATAGTTGCGGCTAACCACATCGGCACTATTCACACGTGCGTCATTTTGTTGTAGCGACGTCGGATCGCTCTCTCAGGCGTGAAACACACTAAGCGGATAAAACTTATAACATATGTAAATCCAGGATCTTTATTAGAATCTATTTGTATTGTTATTACCAACACCAAGTGGTTGCTTTCGATCTCCTAAGTTTTTATATACCCACTTTCACCGATATTTATCCGTTTTGCATGATTCAAATGGTATTGTGATGAAAATTGCTTCAAGGTAGGCACATAAATATGACGATGATTAGATGATGATTGGTCATTCCAGGGCTTGTCTTGATGCCATATGTGTAACTTTTCATTGAAAAGGAATAATTGAAATGAAAGATAATTGTTATTAAAATATCCATACCAATAAATTGTTTACCGTTCCATGATGTTAATTGGAGATAAAATAAGTATAATTTTTAAGCGCTAACAATTTTGTGGTATTAATAGAAAATGGACAAAATTTCCGAAAAAAATATTATTGTTTATTTAAAAAATCAAGATCGATAAACATAAGTGGCTAAACTTTTAAGTATTTAGTGTTAAA
>DWPA01002065.1:0-16621 GCA_018251375.1 Calpodes ethlius
GCCCGCGGCCTCGCACACGTGTGAGAAAAGAACAGCGATAAAAAACTTGGCAATTCCTGTGAGGCGTAAGCAACCAGTGAGGACTGGTTGCTAGGCAACGCTTTGTACTTAGACATTTACTTTAATTTGGCTAAAATATACACTGTAATAGATTTTTCCACAGAGATGAGATGTTTATTCACGATAAAAAGCTTCACGATAAAGTAGCCTATGGTACACGTCATGCTACCAACTATCCCAAAAATCATACTATAGCATCGCTCCGTTAAGCCGTAAAAGAAGGGCAAATAAACAAACAAATACACTTTCACCTTTATAACATGAGTATGGATGATTCGAATTCTCGGAAAAAATCGCGTCGGCCATTACCCGTCAACAGGACAAAGTGCAGCAGCATTTACAAAGGCATGTACACACTAATGTGATCTGCTGGTTATCAGGCTGTTACAGACGAGCCGAACGGACCGCAAACGCTAAATACCCTTCAATGTATGTATGTAATGTATTAACCCCGAGTGTCGAGCCGAGATTTGGTTTATGAATTGCAACCTCGAATTGAATGCTCGGAGACTACAATAGCGACGGACGTATTATACTCGGTTGGGTTTAAAAATTCAATATTAATTTAATTATGCCGGGTTCCAATGATGAGGCAGGCTTAATGGCGAGTGTGTTTTATCTCTTTATGTTACTTTAATGGAAGTATATTCAATAGGCATTGGGGTGGTAAGTTAACGATCTGGTAATCTTTAATCAGTAAGTAGGTAAAATAATAACAAATATTTTTTTTTTTTTTGGATATAAAACGAGCTTGTAGTGCCACCATCCTCTGCCAACCGACTTCAAATAAGAGTGTAGGAGGGACCGTATCTATGTAGTAAGTCCTGTTAGTATTATGTGTTAAAAAGTATATCCGTTACTTATTATTCGTTAACAAGATAATTGTGGACTGTTGATGTAGATTAGTTATGATAGTAAATATTACCTAATTTAAAGGATGATTAATTATTTAATGCTGTTTCTTATTAGTTAGGAATAAAAGAAGAGTACTGATTAATTGTAAATTACATTACATACAGTGATGATTTTGTTCAATTGTGTTGCCATTGCAATTCATAATTATTAAGATATACTTGATCTGAAAACAGAACTTAACCTTTTGATTTTTTTTCTTATGGACTACGAAAATAGACCTTGTTATTATTACTGGTACAGTATATTTTCTAGTATTTTTATGGCTCCTTTTTATATAAATAGGCGATGGCTTGCTACACAACGACTTAAACTCGTTGAAAATCATCCCTGATTAATAAAAGCTACTGTCAAAATTTTTTATATGTGTTTTCCAAAGATAAATCTCCCGCCGAGCGAGGCGTCATGCCTGTGGAGCAGCCAAACTCTGAGTGAACTTATATACATAGATGCAAACGATGTAGATAACTTCAATACCGTGATTCAGGTTAGGTGTGACATTACCCTGTGTAGTGCAACGTCGCCATATATATAGGTAGTTGTACTATGTATACATATATGATTTTTATTCTGTAAATATAAAAACTCCATTATTCTTTCTTTTACGATTCGGCACAAGGTGGATGGAGAAAATAAAATGACTTTTTAAGTAATTTAAGTTATTTTATTAAAATAGGTATTCAAAGACCAATACAAAATTAAAATCCGTTCAAACGTCATGTTTACTGTTGTCATGTTAACATTAATTAATAGTCTTTTAAATAAAAATAATGTTATCACACTTAATGTAGGCCTTGAACAACATAACGACATGAGATTTTATATAGACACCTTGCTAAATGTGAAATGTTATTATTTCGCAAGTTTTTTTAATCATACCAAACTAAACAAAGTTTATAGATGTTACTACAGAATTTGTTATATTAAACGTTCCCTCAATCTTTGTAACAAAAGCAATATGTTAGGTACCTACCACACAATAAGATTTGCTCATTATACCTATAACTTGCACTGTTTCCAACATCCTACATTTTACAATACATTCGCGTGTAAATTAAAAAGTACAAATTATAATATTTATTGTATCGAAATGATTATAACTTATATCGTGATTACAATACGCTTATATAATCGTACATTTAATTACGCAGAATAGGAACTAGAAGGAATTTTTCATACTTTAAAATTGCATTGACAGTACCTACTTGTATCTACACTATCTTTTACGACTCTCAGATCCATAAAGTGATAAGCAAGGTATCTACCGGATAAAACAAGGTTGAAATATGGCCAGTGTAAGCCCGCGGTCACGTTGGTGAGACCACGTAACCTTAACAAAATATTTTTAAATTGTTACCATTTTAAGCAATTCGATTTTCATCGCTAGCGTCTCAGCGACGTGACCGGCGCACTATAGGTATTTTAAATGGCGAACAAAGTTATTTTACATATGTACAGATATCGTAGAGCAATGGTCAAACAAAATACATGTCAAATAGGATAAATTGCAAAAAAAGATGTCGCAGCAAGTTTTCTTTGAAAGATCATATGTTGGCCTTTGTGTAATAATTCTGCATAGCTAGGGCATATTTATTTTTGAAACGTATAAATATTTTTAAGTTATACCGGAAAAAGGTAAGGGATATGAAGTGTAATTAAAAAAAAAACTTTTTGTGACAAATGGGCAGCCATCTTTATAGAAGCTTGTAGATGCATTTGCATAACACACAGTACATTTATAAATATTATTTTACTTAAATTATCGGACTTCGTTATTTTTCCAAAAAAACAAACATTAAATTACAAACCAAAGAGTCAAACAATGTTTTATTTTAATAAACTAAATTTGAGACTACATTATGCTACTCTTATGTGTCTGAAACTGATACGATGAGTATTGTCATAATTATTAGAATAACTTAGGCCTAAAAACAGCAATGGCGTGCGGCACGGAGGTTGCGCGAGTGTGGCTTGTATGTGGCAAAGTGAAAATATATTGAATGTGGATGACGCTGCGAAGGATATGGTCGCGCTAGTTCATCGATAGCCCACCCGTACCACATCTCATTTTATATTTTAAATCTTCAGTAAACAGCTTGCTGTATTACGAAACTAAAGGCTCGTTTGCTAGATTTACATAAAATAATTTGCGCGTTCATTACTGCAAGTGTGCATACGTCCTAAGTGTCCTAATTAAATAACATTTATACTATCAATAATAATACATACTTAATACAGATGATATGCAATGATACAAGTCGTGCTATATATTTATAACAAGTGGCTAACTCATATCACAATTTATTACGTAGATAAAAATTTCCATAAGCTTCATTTGTTTTCGCATTCACAACTCCAATGTTACTTTACCTTTATAATGTAGGAATAGGCTTATGGCACTTGAAAATAACTAAATAAGTATACTATATTTTACGTAATCCTATAATGCCAATGAAGGTTTTGTAAATGTTAATTCGAATATTCATATTGGCGTTAATACAAAGCTTTAAATTTGCTCAGGAGCGTTGTAAAAACATATCTGGAGACTTGAAAATTATTGTATCAAGATTTCGGTGAAAAATGTAACAAAATAATGAATGGAAATACGGATAATACATGGAAGAGATCTTTAACAAAGTTAAAGAGAGACCAAAATATTAGACGCAGTAAGAGAATTACCTCAAGATCTCCTGAGTTGAATATGAAATGATCTGCAACAGGCTGCTTTAAAGGAAAAAGAGATACTAAAGAATTTGACTATATTTTAAAAACCAAAGGTTCTAAACTGTATATTTACACTAACGTGATCTTATTATATCAAATTATTGCCAAGCGTTAATTTGTGTTTTTAATGTTTCGTATTACTTACACTAATGATATAGAATTACAAATTCGTTTACTGATATTAATATGGACATATCGAACGATTCCTATCAATCCCAATAATAACAATATTTACAATTCATTACAGCTAATGTTAAATACATTAATTATATTTAATAATCAATTAGTTTTTAAATAATTCTAGACTCGTCTCTCTTATAACTAAGTTGTTACATACTCGTATTTACGCTATTTACAATCAAAGACAGACAACATTATAATAATTAGGATCGACTAGTTATATTTCAAAATTTCATATTTTAAAATTTATTTCAAAAATTATATAATTATATGCCTAATTAGCAACATAAATTATAGTAGGCTGATTCTTTAGGCTAATAGTCTTATACTACTAGTAACTACAAAAATCTTTTAAAAAATCACTAAGAAAAATTAAGCCGTACTCAAGTAAAATATCCTAAGAAAATAATCACAATTCCGTATTCACTGTCAACCGAATCCATAAAATACAACGACATTATCCTTTTGTCCTTTATACGATTCATATCTACACAACGTGAGGAAGAACTGTGATCTGTCTTATTATCACTTGTAATATTAGTGCACTTAAATAAAACATCGGTCTATACGTCCGTTTGGCACAAGTCGCCGAAAGCCGGCAAGGCGTGATACTACCGAGTCACTGAATCCACTCGCGGGTGGGGCGCTGGAGGGGGATGAGTGGGTGCCAGTGATCCCTGAGAGACCCCACTTAAAACTGTCTGACCATGCCTGAATGACGTAAGCCGTGCCAACGTCCTAGTTCCGTCATTGTCGAAATTTGGCCTCTCGTACTGATGTTTCGCTCTTAGCCTTTGAGGCTGCATAGCTTGAAGCTCGTCGTAACCGCCATCTCCTGCATAGTTTTCGTCATCAGACTCATCTTCACCGAAAGCTCGATACGTCGCCTCTGTCTCGGAGTTCTTTCTCGATCTCACTCCGTATGTTCTATCTATGAGCGACTGAGTCACATCTGGCTTAACATTTTTATCATTCTTTCGTTCTTCCAAACTCTTATTATATCTAATTTGAGCGTTTTGAGTCTTATCTAATGAAGGCAAGTCGTAAAATTTAAGAACGTTAGGGTGACCTTGGAAATATTTTTCACTGTATACATTTCGATTATAATACCCGCCATTGCTGGCTGGATATAGTTCTTCGTCTGGGGCATATCTGTTGTCAAAATTATCACTTTTGCCTCCTGGAGGAAACCAACCCTGTTGGAAAGACAGAACATAATTAACGTTGCAATAAGGATAAAATTTATAAAAATATAGTATATATTTCTTTGTTAATAGTTTCATTATTAATGTTATAGCATTATAATTAAACTGTATTATTCAGGAATAGCCGCGTATTCGTATACATAGCTCAATTCATTTCTGTGTAATATCTTAAATTTGTAACCTGAGTCTTGTTGATTACATCTAGAACAAAACTCTTTCGTAACTAGGGCGAATGTAATAAATTACAGAACTATTACGAAATGGCAAAACACTCACCAATGAACTGACGCATTGCCTCGTATTAGTAACAAGAGTAACCGAAGCATAGGCAGCGGGTGAGGTTGCGGTTTTACTAGTATTCCATTCATTGCCAGTGACTCGTGAAGATGTCACTTCAGCGTATTCAGGCAACGGTTGAGCCACTTTATCATACTCTGAAATAGCTTTATCTTTGCTTTGATTTGTTTTATTACCAGACATACACAAGCCCGGCTGATTCTCCATCCACAACAAAGATTCCGTCTTCGTCACTGTGTTTTTATTATAACAGCTACTTAATGGATGCGACAGTGATACTGCTGCTTTGATGTTCATTTGTGTAACTAAACTCGTGCCGTTTGAATCTAAGAACAAAAAACTTATTTAAATAAGTATTTCAATACTTATTATAAAATACTTGGAAGCGTATTTTACGTTATAACTGGAAAGAACACAGGAATATTACACGGTAAGGTAAAATACAAAGGTATTACTCGTTTACTGAACTCTTAGAAATATAAAATAATGCAATGTAGAAGAAACAAAGCAAGCGAAATTGGCTTAAAGGTAACTGGGTGAGTCAACAAACGAATCGCCTGAAGAAAACAAAATAGAAAACATTTACATTTACTGGGTCTTTATTTCTCGGATTTGTATCATTCCTTTGTACCCCAAACGTGAATGTAAAGTGAAAGAGATCCACCGCGCTCGCGAGAGGGCTCGAGCTACCTTTCAACTCGAAAGTAATCTAGCACCCCTCCCGTCGTCGCATGGCAAAGCCTCCATCAAACAAACGCTCGGCACTCTGTGCCACCCTACGACACCCGTGGAATGTTTTTAATTTTGAAATTCTGATGCTGATTTCACAAAAAAATTTAAGCACTTGGAGATAAGCCGTGTGGTTGTTTATTTAAGATTAATATTTACGTTATTCTTTTATTACAAAAGCGATTTATTATTGCTTATAATTATCTCGTTAATATGGTCTGGTACCTAAAGTATTCCGGAAAAATCACGATCGATCCGCTTATGTATACAGATAATAAACATGATGTACTCATTAACTAACTTAAAATAAGTAATTATGAACTCACCATAAATATTTGGAAGAGCTGATTTTTTTGCAAAAAGGTTATGTTTGCGTACATAAATAATACCACCAATCATAATGATCTTGAACAACACAATAGCTCCAATTAAAAAGTAAAACCACGTTTCCATAACGAAATCTCCAGCCACTATAGATACTTCACTGTTATTGGGATATCTGCAATTAAAAATATAAAAGTCAATGTTATTGTTATCGAAATCACAATATGAATCAAAATTAAAACAATAACAATGCATTTAATGCTATAATAATGATATTTTATTAAATCCAGCTTCGGTTAATTTTAAAGAAACTTTTTTAAATTGTGAATATATAAGCCCCGTTGTAAATTAATTCAATTAAATATTAAGAAAATATACATACCTGGATAGAGGATCCAATCCCACTGATCGCGAATCAATATTCAAATACACTTTTTGGCTGAATGGACCCAGACCAACTATAGTTTCAGCCGCAATTTGTACGGAATAACTAACTCCAGAAGTTAAATTGGTCATAATTAAACTTGTAGCTTGTTGCACTGTTGTATTTATTGCTATCATGGATTTATTCGCTGGTAAATCTAACCAGTTTAACAGAACGTTATAACCCGTTATAATACCATTCTGTAAATGAGGTTCTGGTGGAGACCATTTCAAATGTACTGTTGTTGTGTTCACAATAAACATTTCTATGTTTGTCGGCGGACCGTCGGGCACTAAAAAAAATATTTTATTAGGTTTTCATATCTAAAGCTATGATATTTGGTCTATATGTTTCATACTTATATACATACCATCGTCTAAAGTTTGCGCAATCCTAGAATTTGATGGTTTTCCTTCAAACTTTTTATAGAAAGGCACCAAGAAAAACTCATATCGCGTATATTTTTTTAAAGATGTTATTTCATATCCTGATACATCGTTGGAATGCAAAATAGTTTTCATCTCGTAGTCACTGCTTGAATTATCCAGAGGTCGAAAATATATGAAAAGACCCTCTAAGTAAAAGAAATTTAATATTTCCCACATTAACTTTATTGTCTTTGAATCGATTGGTGTTGCCTCAATCAAGTCAACTATATTATCGGTCATAATATTGTTCCTATATTCAGTACTATTGGAAAATGCACTTGACTCCCAAAATGAGCTGCTATCTTCCCCAACAGTTATGGAATCTGACACCGGACTTGGTGCAGATAAACCATGAGAATTCTCCGCTCTCACAATAAACATATATGTGATACCAGGTATAAGAGATTTTACAACATATTGTGATTGATGTACTCTTTTAGCTACGACTACCCAGCCACGTGAATTTCTTGGTGTATTATTACCCGACAGTGACTCTCTTGAAAACATTTCAACTTGATAACCCAGTATTGATGATGATCCAATTTTATTATTTTGATTCCAAGTAATTGTAACAGTTGAATCCGTAATATTGTAAACCAGAGGTTTGGTAGGAGGACCTGGTAACGCAGATACATCTGCAGCTCTAAAAAAATGTATATTTGGATTCGTAGGACTATCAACTTGTAGAAGTCCACTCCATACATATTTTCCGTGTTGTGAAGAAGCAACACACGTGTAAGTGCCGGTATCAATTTTGTCTAAGTCTTTCAAAATAAGCGTTCCATCGTTAGATACGTTCCTTTTATGATTTTGTATTAATGCTTCCCCTTCGAAATACCAAGCAATGATTGGTTCAGGTGTACCGATGGCCGTGCAGGGGAAAACGGCCATCGATTTTATAGGTAACGTTTGGTTAGAGGGACCGTTTGTTATGATTGGCGGTGGGCGGTCATCATCTGACGTCACGGTTAGTTTTCCTCTAACAAACGAACTGCCAGCAAAGTTTACCGCGGAACAAACTATTGTGTTACCGCTATCATTTTTATTTGTGTCATTGATAGTCAAAACAGTTACTCCGTCTAGTACAGTAGAAGCATGGAATTTTCCTTTCGACGTACCAGGAAATATTATAGTCCGATTACCCTCTAAGCTCCAAAACATAGTTGGCTCTGGCTTTCCTGCAGACTTACATGTAAATATTGCTGAAGCTCCACTTTCGGCTATGATTGAATTTGGTCGTAAAGTAATTGAAGGTGGATCTATAATAAAAAATAAAAAAATCATTGTAAAGTACTGATTTGGTTTAAGAAAAAACAAAAATAAATATATTTTATGAAATTAAATTATGCCTTGGGGGTATGAGAGACAAAAGTATTTACAAAAAGTGAATATTAAAAATTATTTGTTTACTGAAACAACTTACCGTAGACAGTTAAATAACCACTTGCACTAACTGCACCAACAGTATTATCAGCTTCACAAGTATATTCTCCTTCATCAGACAGAACAACATTGTCTAGCCTTAGGCTTCTGTCATCTAACACTTTCACACGACCAAGGGGCATATTACCCCCACCGGCTGTTCTCCGCCACAATACATCTGGTAAGGGATCACCGCCTACCCTACATTGGAATGTAACAGTGCCTCCAGTTTGAGCTACGACATCTTCGGGACCCGCGATCAAATATGGTTTTACTGTGTAACAAAAAAACATAATTAATACAGAAAGTCGCATAATCTGGCGCTATATATTCGTATATTGAATTTCCGGTCGCAGCTTGCACTTATGTCATATACTCACTGTGTATTCTAAGCGTAGCAATAGCAGATTCTCTAGTACCAGCTGCATTCCGCGCGATGCATTGATATCTACCGGCGTCAGTTTGCCTCGCGTCTTGTATTGCAAGACTCCCACCGTCTACTAAATGCATTCTGAAGCAATAATGTATTGTTAAATGTTATGAAACGATAGGTGCAAAATAATATTGAAAGAAATTCATTTCTTGGAACAAAGCTCATTGTAACAAAGTCATTCAAATATGGGGCGGAATAATTCAATAGGAAATTAACATTTAATAAGGGGTCCGGTGAGGCAGAACTATTCAGATTTTTACTTGATTGCTTGTCGTGCACTTCAGATATTCCCCTTCTCTTATAACTTTGATGTACCCTCCCCATACTGATAATTATTTTTATGGTTCAACATATCGTTATACTCCCTCAAGAAGTAAATTTGTACCATAAAAATTCATAAGCAATTTGATTGAAAAAGTTTGATCGTTTTGAAATTGAATCAATGTATACATTTTAATATGTACATACATTTCATAATTCATAAGTACGAATAAGTTCTCCATTCTATTAAAGCATAAACAATTGACCTTAAAAAGAGCATCCAGTCTTACGACTTAATTAAAATGTGATTGCATAACGAAATACTTGCAACAATATTGCTATAAAATTAATTAACTGTAGTTCACGAACGATGCTGAAGAGAATTTAGTTACTTAAAGAATAAAATCGCTATGTAATTATACAATTTTGTAATATACTAGTGAATTAAGTCGAGTGACTATTCCACTGTGAATAAGACTATCTTGTTTCCAACATCCCATTTAACTCTAAAGAGCTCTTATCAACTACCCTGATTTTACTTTGAGTGCGCTCTGTCAAACTGTCTACCTAGATGGCAACTTTCATTCAATGTTTCAGCTTCACATTAATATTTTAGCTGCCGGATTTAGTACATTTCAGCACCCATTTCGTAAATGGAATGGATATTGTTCAAGTGCGCGTTGTAGTTTATTGCAATCCTGCTTTAGAGATTTGTGTTACTGCTGAAACATTTACTGAATATGAAACATATTTTCAAATTCACGAACCTGGAATCTCCGTCAAAATGTAAAATCTGCCCATTTTTCTTCCAATAAACCGAGGGCTCTGGAGAACCTCTTGGCGGAGAGCACTCCAATACTACCGTCTCGCCTTGAGCCGTCTGAGTGGTCACCGGCTCTAGCCGGAACTCTTCGCGGAGCACTAAAAGGAAGTTATGATAATGTAGACACCTTTTCATTAATAAAAAGATCTGAACAATCGAGCTACATAAAATAGGTAAAAACTTACCAGCTACGTGAAGTGTCGCGTTTCTACTTCGAGCTGTTCCGTAAGAGTTGGTCGCTTCACACCAATACACTCCAGCGTCGGAATGAGCTCTTCCATGTGTTGCTCTGAGGAAAAACAATCCACCAGCTGGTAGGAGACTTCTGTGGGTATCGGATACCACCAACACACCTGCTTTGTACCATCGTATTGTTGGCGGCGGGGAACCGCCAGCGCGACAATTTAAAGTAGCAGGCTGATGTCGTGCTACAGTGACATCTAAAGGTTGTTCAATGATGTACGGTGCTTCTCCGCTACTCATGTAGTCATCGCTTAGACCACCGTTCACAGGGCCTGTGGGCAATAAGGGTTATAATAATATTTTGTTATTACTTTATATTAACTTAGCTTGTTATAAATTATTTGTCATTTAATACAGTAATCGAAACATTAGTATCGTAGTTAATCTTTGTTAGACCCTCGAGCTCAGAATAGTCTATGATTTAAGACGTACTTCAGTTATTATGACTAAGACCTTTTGTTACAGCAAAGTACGGTTCTTGAATGTGCCATATGGCTTGTTCGCTCCTCCCACATTCTCACTGCTTCTAATGCACAAACTTCCAGCCTTTAATTTTGATTTAGTCCAACAATAGCCCTTTCTGGTCTACGGTATATTTTAATAATAGGTGGAGTGTGTCATTTGCAGTTACTCTAAAGCAACGTACAATAATAATGAGCCATAAACATAGGCGTTCTAAACGCGAGTCCCCCAAGGATGCTGTTCGGTCCCTCACTATTTTACCGTGTTTACTGCGAACGTGCAGATGTTGGTTTTTGACACTCGAATTGATGTATGTCTATTGTTGTTGCCTTAAGCTATTGTTAATGCGACACAAAAATCGATTAAAAAAATACATTGTCCAATTTTACCTAAAAATGAACCGTTGGTAATGATCTGCGACTCGATTTTGGTACAAGAATAAAATCGATGGAGATTAATCTTTTGTGCAAAATAATTGTGTTTATTTATTCACGTGTCCCAACATTGTGAATGCGGTGCGGTACTAGGGCTAATCTATAATTGAATCTCCATTCGGTTATCTTTTGATTCCCGGACGTAAAAGCATAATGTAATGTTAGTTTGAATGACCTAATTCGGTTTTTTCTTTGCTTTCTATATTGTGATTAGATAGATGCTCATTCGTATCGTTATTGCATATGTGTTTTCAAGCTAATTATTTATTTTTTGGAAATAATTTTGTCTTACGTATAGGTATAATTATAATTAATTATATTTAAAGGCTTATATTAAAGTGTGTATACGTGATATTTTTTTTTTGTAATTCATCTACTTTGAAAATCTTAAATAAATAGTCTATGACAAGATATTATTCCTAAGACCATTAATGAAGAGTAATAACAGAAATTTGAGGTTCAACCGTAACATAACAGATTCACTGTGATACTTATTTATTAAACTAAAATTCATAGTCAGTACTTTTAATACCTTACGTAATAAACATTATATATGTAAGTTACAAAATAGTGTGGAATCTATATTAATATCAAAGTATGTTTGTATGTCCGTCTTTCACGGCACAACGGAGCGTCGCTATGGTATGATTTTTGGTTTGGAGACATTTGGGACGACAAGACTATAGGCTACTTTTTACCGTAAATAAAGATCTCATTTTTGTGAAGAGTCCATTACGATGGTATATTTCAGCCGTAGAGAAAGCGTTTAGCAACAAAGCGTTGCTTGGGAACCATTGATAGAAAGAAATTGACAATATTTTTAATGTTGTTCTTTCCACACGCGGGCGAAGTCCCGTCAACATCTTTTATTTTATATACACCAAAATATAATAGTTGTGATACAGGAAACCTTTTGAAAACATAATTTACCAAATGGCTTCTACGCATAATAAATCGTCTGTCAACTTCATAACAGACACGTACCACTGGTATACCAGAACATCCTTGCACGGAGAGATAAAAATAAGATTTAGCGGAATGCGTGGTACATAAAATATTGTTTATGTTGATCCCGATACGTAACTTTATCGCGCATAAACCCAACTTTATTGCATAGTTGTTTGATGTCGATCGATTATATCGGTGGATGAGGTCTTGCTTGGACAACTTTTGTCATATCAGGACGTGATAACGATCATTAAAGTATTGGGTTGTCCGGAATGTTCGTGTCGATATTTTAGGACAATTAACACGCAGCTCATTCAAATATTGACGAAATTACCGAATCGTAACTAAACTTTGTTCCTAATATAGCTGGAACTATCTCTTTTAGAATATGTACAGTGTTCAAGTGTCATTTCTTTTCAATAATAAATTGTGATAAATACATTTCGGTCTCACGCGTTAACTACCGACAATCGGCACGTACTTTTCGAACAACCTATTAAATTTGACCTGGCGACAATTGCTAGGTATTTTGATCCGAGGATAATCTGGGAGAAATTTAAGAAAAAAACTTTAGTAAAAAAATACACACTTTTTGTAACTACCACTTGATTTCATCGTTAGGCCCTGGATCATCTAAGACCAGAATATATCTCAAGAGAAATCAAACGAGCCCGTAATTAATAGGGTTGTGTCGTTTCATTTTAAATTTCTATCATCCAGCTCCATCAAAAAACTGGCTCTGTGATTTTTTTATATTGTATTGTCATCTTATTTATACATGTTAATGAGATTTCAACTCAATCGGATACTGAAAAGCGAGTTTAACTGAACTTTTAAGATTAGAATACACCGTACAGACGAAACTAAATAAAAAGTTTGTAAAAAAAAGATCCTACACATGTAACGAGCCCTTTGAAACGCCGAAAGTGTACTAGTGGTTAGAATCCGTTAAAAAATAGTAAATTTGTTAAAAGTTAAGTCAATAAAACTAGATCGTTCTAACTGCATCGTAAGTAAATTAATAAATTACAAGCTTTCTTCTTTCAAAGAGTCTGATTCCTATTTCGACTGGGAACTTGCAAAAAGTTCTGTTCTGTTTTCGATTTCGTTTTGTATTTCTACGACAGTTTTTATACTTTTTATTTTCAGGTCGCGTGTATTCACGGGAACTGAACATTTAGATTTATTCTGGCGTCAATTATAATGTTTCGGTTTGTTATTTTTCATAATGACCTTGAAATTACTAATTAAATTATGTGTTTTATGTTAGTAACCTACAAATGAGCTGAGCAACCACTATATAGTATATGGTTTAAATAAGGAAAAAATAATTGAACTGACTCAGTACACTATGAATTCTTTGGCGAGTGAACATAGTACGGTACGGTACGGTATAATATATATACGGTATATCAATGAAAGAAGGAAATAATGAACATGAAATGAACAAGATGAGTCTTTTGCCGGTTAACTTAATTTTTATTTTTGTCTAAATTTTGTCTGTTATCTCATATGTAACTATACTGGGAGGCCGCTGACTCCTAAGACACAGATTCGTCTAGTTTAGGACTCAGAGACTACAAATTTTGTATGTAACTATTTGTTGAAAATAAATAATTTATTATTATTATTACTTAAACAGGCCAGCCTAGCTGTACCAACAATAATATTGATAATTTACATTATCATTATCCTCGCCATTGCCATAATTCCGTCCTAACGTGTTAATTATCACGCTAAAAGTGGTATTTATTTTAATGGTACAATTTAGCGTGTTAATTATTGCGTTGATCGACACGAAAATTGATGAGAAGTAAAATTTGTACCGAGCTCCATTAATCTAGCCAAGAATTTAACACGTTATGTTTATCGCGTTAATGAATGCATTATCTTTAACATTAACGTTAACACAGTTATGGCAGGTATATTAGGTATACGAAATCGTATTAGCAGGCAGGGGAGACTTTTGTCGTCCCGAACGACACTTTATTCTGCCGGGAAGGGATTGAGGTCCATATTGTTGGCCGCCGTAATACGGTAGATTGAAGGTTTCGTCTAATTTAAAATTAACATAGAATTAATAGTATGATTTAAATCGTGTTTGTTTCTCTTTATGTATTTATCTATTTATACACTCTGAACTGACACGTAGTGTAGAAATATCTTAGTCCTAAAGTGAAATGATAATAAATAGGTATATTTATGTTACGTTAGGTTAGGAAACTTATTAGGTACCTACCTAAAATAAAGACGTTAAGTTTACTGTATGTTTTGAAATACCCTTATTTTTACGAATATAAAGCTAAAAATTAATGGCATTCTTTACCATCCCTTTCTGGTTAACTGTGAAAGAGTGAAAGACATCAAATAGTAGTATATAAAAAAAATTAATAATAAATGACTCGCAATTTGTTTAAAACGGGGCTCTTATAATAATGCTTATCATTTTGTGAGTTATCATTCTAGAAACAACGTTATGTATTAATTCTCTTGTTCTATAGTAGATGGTGCTAAAAATATAATTAAAGTAGGCAAGTAATACTCAATTAATATTAGTACCTACGATGTGTAATGACACGTTTTAATAGCGTTTTTTGTAATTAATTATAATATTGAAATACGGAAATAAAAACCAATAAACCCATACCTAGAAATGATGTAACATTATTAAGTAAATTTCAAATCGACAGATGATCAAAATTTTCTCATAAAGTATATCACACAACTGTAAGTTGTGCGATTTATATAATCAAAGTTTATATTAAAACTACATCTTTGGATGTTTAACAGAATTAAAATTCGTTACCTGAAAAAACAATTAACCTGTCTCGTTACACAATCAATACTTAATTAAAACATCGTCAGAAATTCATTAAAATTATAAATCGACTCGACGAGGCGAGAAACAGTTTACAAGTCGATACAAACTTAAATTGTTATGGATTCGTTTGATTGAGCCATAACTTTGTATTCGCAGGGGTATTGTTCGTCTTATATCTCAGGTATTATGTTTTGACTATTTAACTACCTAACTTGGTAAATAATGTAAATTTCATCACTGTATACCGTGTATACTGTATACGTTTTACAATTGTTTGAAAAATGTGTATTAAATTTGTTTTTGCGTTCGTTGATAATAAAAATTATACCAGTGGTATATTTGACAAGTATATAATGGGGTGCAATGTGTGATAACTTATACCTCATACGCTAGTGATAATTTTATAACAGGGAAATGTATGTTTTCGTGATGTAGATGTTTATGGTATCTTTAACGCGTACACACGCAACATAGTTCTAATTATATATATAAGTGAGGGTTTAAGATTGCATGAGCGTTTATGTTTATGTAAGGATTTATGAATGTGTGCGTGTTTACGTGTGCTTAAGATCTTATACGTGTCTGATTGTTTATTATTATTATTTACCTATCTATAATTGGGTTCAGTTTCTGCTAAGGCGTAATAATAATACTTGAACTCTGCATCACCAGCCAATGTGATGGTAAATTATGAGAATACTGTGGCGGATAAGATAGTCTTCTGTATCGTAATATAGTTTTAATATTTGTCATTTTCTTTTGTCTCATTGTACTGATAAATTTGCAGAAAGATCACCACAATTGGTTTTTCATCAAATGTCTTCATAATATTTCAGGGTAGTTTATATATTGGATGTAATCCAAAAGATGACTAACAACATTGACAGCATAGGCAATTATTTCGTCCTCGTCCTTAAATGAATATTCGCAAATTGAATGACACTTTGTAACCGATGTTTTTGCTTCTGGGCAGAACTCTTAAATTATCCAAAACCTGTTATAACTGTCTGTTATTATTATTGTTTAATTTGAGTGTTCTACATTTTTAAGTGGAATACCAATTTGTATTCAAATGTATTCAGTTTCATTACAAAGTGTTAATTGTATAAATTTATCGAGACTTGCAAATTATTTGTGGGCTCGCAACAAACGAACTGTGTGAAGAATCTCAGAATAAATTAATTTGTAATCTGATAGCAAAAACACAACGTTTTTTTAACAAATTGTATTAATAAGAATCCGTAATTCATTATTGAGATTTAAATACAGAAAGCAATTTGTATGGTACCTAGAGTTATATGAATCGAGACTCTATCTAAATCCCTACGTATGCCAATTTTATAGATAAAAGCAGGGCGACTTAATTATGATTAGAATATTATATTAACATTATAAGACAAGTAAATTCAATTAATTTATGAATATATTGTATTGTCCGCAAAGTTCGTGCCGATATTTTAGGACAATTAAAATGCAGCTCATTCAAATCTA
>DWPA01002066.1:0-16621 GCA_018251375.1 Calpodes ethlius
TATCTTAGTCTATCTATCTATCAGCCTTTAAAAGTCCACTGCTGGACATAGGCACCCCTAATTTGCGCCATTCAGACCGGTCCTGAGCCGTCTGAATCCAGCGAATGCCCGTTGTCTTCTTCAGGTCGTCAGTCTTTCTGATTGCGGGACGACCTCTACTCCTTTTTCCGAGACGTGAGCGCCATTCAAGGTCAAATATTCCTGCTCTTTTGTCATAAAAGGTAAATCTTACTGTCTGCTCTCTAAGTGGTATCCGGACGGGCAGGTGATTCGCTGACACCGGTATCCACCGCGCGTGTTCAAACACACCTCGCTCGTGTCACCGTACTGGCTGCCCTTGGCGCAAGTTGCTTCTCCTGTTTCGCATTCATCGATATCTGGAAATTAATGAGATTGAGATGAAATTAATGACACAAGGTTATGTTCAGTAGACCTCAATCTATAGTTACTGGCAAACGTGTCGCAAAGTCGTGGTGTATATTTATACGACTATTAGCCATAGTTCACTACGCTGGGTCAATGCAATTTGGTTGGATTCTACAACGCATTGAAGAAAGTTATGGATAACTCTGAGATGCGAATATTTCCTCGCGATGTTTTCCCCGAAGCAAGTGACTATTAACTTGTAATATGCATTACTTTTGCATATTAGAGAAGTGTGTAGGATTGAAACTCATGAGTTTCTCTGTTGATTTAACAAACTCAATCTACTGCTGGTCACAGGTCTCCCCTAATTTTTTTTCTTTCTGATTCGTCCTGAGCCTTATGCATCCAGTAATCATGATCAGCATCAGTGAATCTGCTCATTAAAATTCCTTAATTTTAAGTCCGTAGATCTAAGAACATTCAAAGATATTTAAAATTAAGACATAATCAACGTTACCAATACAACTCCTGTTGTCCACCGACAGCCGATAGCCGGCGGGACACGAACACCGGTAGCTGCCGGGCTCGTTGATACATCTTCCGTTGCACAACTTGGCCTTGTGCATAGAAGCACATTCATCGATATCTGAACAGGTGCTGGAACCATAATTTTGTACTTTTTAGAATGTTTAATATAAAGCTTTGTCGAAGGCATAAGACCACGTAGCAGATTGCCGATGCAATGAACGGACCAGGTAGAGACTGCCCTGCACGATTTACTTTAGGAGAATACGAAAAGAGCAGACATTCGCGAAGATTGACGACGGACAGTAAAACGTGTCATCAACCCTCCACTGATGACTACGACCACTCTGCCAAGAGCTTAGTGACAGATAATAAATTTGAAAGTTTAAAGCAGATTGCTTTAAAGCAAACTGCCTGATTTCATGCCCAACGGAAAGTAAAATCAGTAGTTCACACTATTCAATGTTACGAGAATCTTCCTCGCTGAAAATCGCCGAGATGCTCAGAAAGTTCTGCAGTACAATTATGTTCTGCACTCGTTGTAGAGATAGATTGCAATGTTTGCAGTTCAAAGTTACTTGAATCTGAAGCTGAAGTTTGAGCTGAAGCCTTTAGTGTAATTTTACACTCGTCATTGAGAACAGGATCCTATTGTTTATCTTCTATCTTTGTTTTTGCGTCTTTATCAGCAACATCCAAGTTCCTTACTGTTACAAATGTCAAATGTATGTTCGTTTATCACGCATTATCATTAAATAATTCAGTAATCACCTGTTATCAGGGTTTAGTCTGTAGCCTCGATGGCAGGAGCATCGGTATCCTCCCCACACGTTGTTACATCGCTGCTGACACAGAACCCCTGGTCGGGAGTCGGAGCATTCGTCTAGATCTACACACACCTGTGTTAGGAAGAAATAGAGTATAACGAATGCCGACAACCATGACAGTTATAAACCATCGCATGTGCGCCAACACCAATGTTCCCCACTCCTGCTCTTGACTGACACGAGTCAGTCGTATTCGCTCGTTACCGGTAGTGAACAAAAATGGTTGCCGTGCTAATTATTAATACTCTTAAGCAAAATAATATTATTAATGAAACAAACAGGATTATTTGTGGCACAGACCAAAAGAGGTAGAGTTAGTTATAAGAGAGATTTTCGTTACAGTAAATCAGTATTACTACTGTGTGAACGGTGTTTACAGCATATCTCTTTTTTAGAAACGTAATATATTGATTCTGATCAGAATTTTTGGGAAACCAATACTACTTGTATTTAAACAAATATTTACACAAAATATGGAAATAAATCAACTTTAAATTACTTATTGAAATACTACCCGATTGAATATCTACAAATCTAATCTTAACCAAACCTAAGGAACACATTTTAAGTCATCGCAACAACGGTGCCAACCATCCATGTTAATTTACAAAGATTTGAAGCAAGAATAATGTCTGTTGTATTGTCTGTTGCGATTTGCGGTTCCTAACAAAATAATTAAAAAATAACAAAATATTACTATAGAGAATAAATAGATATAGAAAATGGTCGATTTCAACAAAAATCACCATACCTTATCATTAATAGGTGCTGATTTAAATCCTGAATGGCATCGACATTGATAGGATCCGATCGTATTCACGCAGTCGGCGTTGTGAGAACAGGCTGGCTGAAAACATAGGATATTCATAATCACAACCCATAACTGTCCCACTGCTGGACCTCCTAACACAATGTGAGCGGTACAGGCCTTAATCCACCCAAATCTCCAAGTGCGGATTGGTCATAGGTCATTAACAAATTAAAATACTAGTTTACAATAGGTTCAAATGATCTCTGGTTAAAAAGTTAAAATACTGACCACACTACCGGCCGTAGCACACTCATCGACATCCTCACACATGTGGTCGCCGACCAGCCGGTAGCCGCTGGGACAGCTGCACGTGTACCCTCCCGGAAGGTTGCTGCAGTGCTGGATGGGACCACACTTGGCTGCTCCCGTGGAACACTCGTCAATATCTGCGGAAATATAGGAATAATGTCTGTGCTAAGGGTAAAATCATACGAACATCATCCGAATCATCAACATCATTTTAAAAACCAACATCATCTTGGTTGGCCCTGATTCTGATTTTGGTAAGACGTAATGTAATAATGTTTTAAACCACTAGGGTATCAGCGCTTATGCCATGTATATTCATATATGAAAATCCGAATAGCTGGACTATACCAAATGTAAAGCTATTTCAATCTTTCCATGTACCTAACATGTCTTCATCATCATTCAGCAGATTTAGAAACTTGAACTTAAACTTAGCATTGGGTTTCAAACTCATGCAAACGTTCCTAAATGACTTACCTTCACACGTATTATCTGTTCCAAGTCTATACCCCCAAGGACACTTGGAAATAACATCACGATCTGGCGTGGGATCAGGTCTAATGAATTTGCGTTCATCATATGCTGGGGAGCAAATATTGAAAATAATAAACAAAAAAATACACCAAAAACTTTTAGCATAGCTCCTTAAGTCAAAAAGAAAGAGATAACTTATTGAAACAAATGTTCTTAATGTGGTAGTAGGAGTAGAACATAACAAATCGTGTATTGTCTGTGGCGAAAACGCGTAGTAACGAAAGACAATAGCATAGATTATCCTTTGGCAGTTCCTCCAACGCAATATGTACTGTTTTTTTCCTTTACATGACTTAAATATACAAATAAGCCACCTATCTCTAAATAACTAAACTGAATTACATTTAAGTTGAAGTGTAATCGTAAGGAAGTTCATATTAAGCAACTCCGTGGGTTGATGGAAACTACAATTTATTACATAGAAGACTGACTTCTATGTTTTTGTATAATACATGGACAGTTGACTACACAGCTACATTTTGACATCGGTTTCGCCATCTTAATTTCATCCATCCATCAGACTTTGATTGTCCAAGGCTAGACATAGTTCTTCCCTAATTTGCGCCACTCAAACCTGTCCTAAGCCTTAAGAATGCATCGGATGCCCACTGTTTTTAAAGGATATTTTATTTTTTTTCACTTATCACCAATCGTAGACTCAATGGACATAATAGACAACTACAGACTAAAAATACACGTCATATTACCGTCGCGTGTTGGACCTGACACACTTTTTATACTAAAAGTCCTTGAATGGCGTCCACGTCGCAGAAAAAAGAATGTAGGTCGTCCCACAACCAGATGGACTGACGACCTGAAGAAAACAGCGGATATTCGCTGGATTCAGAAGGCTCCGCTCCAGATTGAGCGGTGCAAATAAGGGAGGCCTATGTCCAGCAGTTCACCTTCAAAGGCTGATAGATAACCCAAAGAGACTGTCAATTTCAACACTTACGTCGCTCGTTCTCAAATCCTGACGGGAACTTCCTATTTGATAAGACGGGCACGCAACGTTGTCCAGTGGGGCTTAGCTGCCAGTTGGGGGGACAATCGCACCTATATCCTCCATCAGTATTCACACATATCTCTCCGGAAGCACAATTAGCTTGACCGTTCAGACACTCATTTACGTCTGAAAGATGTGAGAAAATGTATAAGGTGAGATGAAGATAAAACAGTGGAGTGAAAAGTTTAAACAATAAAAGCAAAGCAAATTAAAATTAATTTCTACCTAGTGGTGCATAATCTGCTTCCCAATTATTCAGAAAGAGCGTAGAAATCGCTTCAAGAGCCTGTAGATTTTTAGGTAGATAGATTTAGTTATGACCCAAAATACTTAGTTGACCAGCATTTGCGACGATGAATTTACCATCAGCAGGTCCGAGTCTCGGCTATTATGAAGTATAATTAAGACATGTTTGACATTCAAGATAAATCAGTGATAATTACCATCACAATGTCCAGTTCTATTGTTGCGATAGAACCCAGCATCGCAAGCAGTCCTTGGTCTAAAAGTTCGGTTAGATATTCTACGATTGCTTGAATAATCCCAGATACCTGTAAATAGAGATTATTAGTTGAGAATACCTATATAATAAGTATAAAAAACTTTTTCTAAATCAAAACTTACTTCTTACTGTAGACGACGTGGACGGCACTGGTGTTGTAGGCGAAGTTGTAGGAGAAGGAGGTAAAGTAGGAGGAGTAGTAGGCCGTATAGTAGGGGGTAAAGTAGGCGGAGGAGTAGGAGGTAAAGTAGGAGCAGGAGTAGGGGGTAAAGTAGGGGGTGGAGTAGGGGGTAAAGTAGGAGGAAGTGTAGGGGGAGGAGTAGAAAACGTAATTACTGGAGTAGTGCGTGGAGTAGTTGTTAATGTAGTAGGAAGAGGAGTGGTACTTGGAGGCGTCGGTACGAAAGTTGTACTAGTTGTCGTGCTTGTGCTAGTACTTGTACTAGTACTGGTACTGCTTTTCAATGTTAAAGAACATACTCCAGTGAATAAATCTCTACGGAATCCAGCAGCGCAGTCACATACATAACCTCCCAGTGTGTTGCGACAGACTTCTGTTAGCATTGAGCAGACATGACGATTCGTTGTACATTCATCAATATCTGACAAAGAGAAATTATA
Organism: Calpodes ethlius; assembly: GCA_018251375.1. Classification (NCBI taxonomy): domain Eukaryota; kingdom Metazoa; phylum Arthropoda; class Insecta; order Lepidoptera; family Hesperiidae; genus Calpodes; species Calpodes ethlius. Next base: position 5,442 of record DWPA01002066.1, read on the forward strand.
ATTAATATAATTATGATTAACACAAATAACAACAAATCCCTAAGTCTCTGTAAGATACACTGCCGTTCAGATCTAATTATGTATTCAAATGATTCAGTACAAATCGCAAAAAACAAGGACCGCACTTTTCAAACCTCACGTACAGTAGGTAAGACAAAAACAATACGAATTACTAGCAAGGTCATTAATAACATCACCACCATCGTCCAAAACACTGGATATATTTTACTATTATACTATCATAATATTTGCCTACGATATTATTCCTTGCTAAAGACAGGTACAATTAATAGATGGTTAATTATAGATAGATATAATGTAGAAAAATAATCATACATACCAAAACATTCCCCAAAGGAACCGAGTTCAAAACCTGGTTCACATTTTCTATTCTCAGTAATCTCAGTATCTACAATCACAGAACCATCGCGACCCTTTTCACCTCGAACGGTAGCAGTTTCTTGTCCAACATTCAAATTTACAATTTTAGGTGACGATGCAACAGTATTGGTTTCCGTCAATGGACTATATGTGGTTTCAGGCTTCTGTTGGTAATAAGGCGGCGTTGGTTCAAAAGTTTGAATTGAATTTATTGATTGAGATGTATTATGTCTTGTTGGAGTAGGAATTTTGTCTGGCTTAGGAAAAGCGGGTTCAGGTCTGTTATAGGGGTTAATGATATTATTATCTATGTCATCTGGTACAAGTACCGGTGTTTCTTCTGGTATTCTTTCTGTTATTTTAGGTGCCGCTTCTGTAGGTTTGGTGCTCGGTGTTGTAGCTTTGGTTATGGTTGTTGGTAAAGGTGAATTTGTGGCTTTGGGCATTGTTTCCACTTTACTGGTATTATGTGGAGATGTTTCGTTTTCTTCGATATCTTCCCTGAAAAATAAAATGTTGTATAGAAAATAGTAGGTCGTATTCTTGATTGCATAATATACATTCAGATAAAAATAATTAACAGCTGATACATGCCTAGTTGACATAAAATATAATGAATTCTCTGTTACCTGAGCATGTAGAAAAAAAATATTTTGTTCTTTTCAAAAGCAACGTGTTAGAATAGGAGAAATACAAATAAATAATGGACTTGATTGGGGATTACTGTAATGAACTCACTCGGAATCATAATAATAGTAGTCTGGAGGCAATGTGGTTGTTTTCCGTTGACATCTAAATGATCCGGGAATATTTACACAATGATACTCTGGACCAGCTCGATCGCAGTTGTGCGTGCCGATAGCGCATTCATCCACATCTGTAAACCATTTTATTGTTAAATCAATGATCATAATTGCAGTTCATATTAGCAGCCAATGTTGGTGTACTATTGAATAGATGTTATGTTAAAGATCTAAAAATTTCAAGTGATGTAACCAGTATTTTTCAAAATGTAATTAAATGACGCTTAAGTGCGCAGGGTCATTTACAATTTATCCTATATCCTCGTGAGTTTATCAATCAATCAATAACTTGCAAAACCTAACCAGCTATGATAGCTTCTTTAAAAATTATCTTCTTTGTTTATTCAATATTTCTATTGTTATTTAAGTAATTTTTTTGTTCATGTTCAATATCACCATTTAGCTGTTAGAAGAAAGGAGACTTCTTCACTCTACCTAAAGTTTACCCCCACTTTAAAGCCCCATATTCCGCAAACGAATTGCTAAATGGAAAAATGGTTTTCGCCAACCCATAATCAAATTGAAAGAACTATCCAATGACAAAAAATTATGTCCATTTTACTTGTAGGAGGGGTACTCTGAATATATATTTTTTATTTTATTCTACCACTTTGTCAAGATGAATGGGTACACCCAAGCCGGATTACGGTTTTTTAGGGCTAAGAATCTATGCACTATTCTATGGGCAGACAAACTGATAGACATGACGAATATACCTGTGCCATTTTGACAACGCAACAGTTTTCTTCTACTTCAAAGTTTTCATCGTATTTAGTGAAAAACACGTATTTATCACACACTTTCGTCAAACCGTTGCTCAAACGAAGAGCAGAAGAGTCGATCTAGTACTAAGTAATAACCACAAAGTTGAAATTAACACACTTACCTTCACAAGTGCTGGTGGAGTGGTGGAGGATGTACCCAGTGCCACAGGATATGAACCTGATGCAGAGGTAGGAGCCGACCGTGTTGTCGCACCGCTGCGATTCCGCGATACAGTTGTTCTGGTCAGTGGCACATTCATTGATGTCTATAACAATAAACCCGTCCAATGGTAACTAGGATCAAATGTTTTCTCATGAAAACGTAACTTCTAATTAAAAAATACTAAATGTTAAGTGGAGCTCATAAAAATATAAACCTGAAAGCTGCATTCAAATCAAATAAGCCGTTTTTGACTTAGCGTGCACAAACATAGACGTAGAGACAAAATGCAGAAAATTGTTTTGGGATCTCTTACGTATATAAAGGTCGCCCATTATGATTTTTTAAATATATTTGTTATTTGCAAACAAATATTAGTTATAGTTTAATTATTTATATAAATAAAAGTGATCCCTAGGTTTAAGATAAAGATTTTTCTAGAGATAGTCGTTTAGTGGTCGCAGCAAACATCAAACACCTTTCTAGATTATTAATATTCTATTTTTAGGTTTTGACCACATTTTAGGTACATGTTAATAAGCAGACTTCGCCTTCAAGATCAGACATAGGGTGGGGCAATTATCGAATACTGAATATTATTGAAGTTCGAACTTTCCTATAACACGATGGTAATGAATAAAGATATTGACTATTAATTTCTGTTTCATAGCATTAATATAATACTAATACTTAATAGTTATAGTACTTTTGTCATGGGATACCTATAACGCCATATTGATGTGATTACTGCTTGAACGTTGACCAGGAAAAAATGCTTCCACCATTAGGTCCTCCTTAGTTCTTGGACAGCATTGTACGGTGCAAAAGTTTTTAATAACTAAGCAAATAACTCACCTACACAAGCACCAGTTTTGGGATCCTGTTCGAAGCCAGACTTGCAGTGGCATTCATGACTGCCATTTGTATTTAGACATTGCTGGTATTGATCGCAGAGATGCGTCCCTTCAGCGCATTCGTCGATATCTGCAAAATTTATTTTATCACATATTAGAATTCCATCGTCAATCGTCTCACCTGTGTTGTAACAAAATAACAGAAAAACAGAAGCTCTTTGACGGCCCCGTAGCCTAGTTATTAGTGACCCTGTCTGCGAAGCGAGGGGTCTCGGTTCAATTCCCGGCCGGGGCAGATATTTATGTGATAGATAAATATTTATTCTCGGGTCATGGGTGTCAGTGACGTGTTATTAGTGTTGTCCATGCCGCCTGCGACACAGGAAATCCTACTGCGAGGCTATGAGTGTCTTAACTTTATTACTCAAGAAAAGCTCAGAGATAATTGATGATAAGGATTTGGTGGGAATTCATTTAAAAGCTTAAGATTTTTCCAAGCTAACATTTTGAATAAATTTACCTTCACATACACCATTTTGGGGATCTTCCCTCATTCCATCAGGACACCGACCTTTCTTTGGTATACTGAAATTGGAACAGCATATTCTATAAGGTTTCCATATGAAAAATCTATCATGATATTATACAGGCGGAAATGTTTGTTTCTTCTTCTTTTACGGCGCAACGGAGCGTCTTTCTGGTGTGATTTTTGGTGGGGAAAGTTGGGGGGATGAATAGTGTCATATGCTTCTTTAAAACATCCATTTGGATATATATTTCAGCCAAATTAAGAAAGTGTTTAATAAAAAAGCCTTGCTTATAACCAATGCTAGAGAGAAATCGACAAGCTTTTTATTGTTACTCTTTCTTCACATGTAGACGAAACCAAAAGCAACATCTAGTTTATAATATTGCTACAGTCCGTTAAGGATAGATTGTTGTTTTATTTATCAATGAAGTTATCATTGAGGTTAATATCAAATTTAGTACTAATAATCATAACTGTTTCTGATTATAACATACCCTGGATGTAGTGATTTGGGTTTGCAGTCATACTCTCCTGGGACGTTCACGCATACCTGGTCTGGTGTACAGATATTCTCTCCATCATCACACTCATTTATATCTGCAAATGTTACAAATGTAAACTTTAACCGTCTCAATACCCAACCGTAAATTGTATCAAATTACTTGGACCAAATAATATTTGACTTTCACATATAACTTTATAGAAAGTAATCAATCTCTATCCAAAACTCTCAGTGACATTTAAGGTATCAGCGATGTAAGAAGCGAGAAGAAGAAAGAAAGAAGTCTTAAGTCTCAAGCCGGATCGGATGAGTGGTAGCTAGCCAAGATCCACAGCTTAAAAACTATCAATTAATTTAGTACGTAAGCAGTGATAGCCTAGTGGTTTGAACGTTGGTTCCCCGAAAGTGGGGGCGAAAGTTCAACTCCTGCACGTACCTCTAATTTTCAAAAAGTTATGTGCGTAGTACTAGTTAATTATCACTTGCTTCAGTGAAGGAAAACATTGTGAGGAAACGAGCAGACCTGAGAGTTTTCCATAATGTTCTCGAAGGTGTGCCAATCCGCACTTGGCCAGCGTGGTGGCCTAAACCCTTCACCTGGTGAGAGGAGACCCGAGCCCAGCAGTGGGACAATTATGGGTTTTATAAATAAATTAATGAATTTTGTACGATTCCCTCTTACCTTCACACTTATTTGTTACAGAATTAGGTTTATAGCCAGGTGGACAATGTTTGGAGGCCTTGTCTTGACAGTAGAATGATCCACGTGTGTTGATACAGAATTGAGATAGCTTATTGCAATCGTTTCTGTTCACCGCGCATTCGTCAATATCTGTGTTATTAAAGTTATCGATAACATTATTAAAGAGTACAATTAATCTTCTATTTCCCTCTTCAGTTCAACAAATCACAAAATTATTGTTTTACTTAATTAGATGACTTTGTTAGAAACAGTGTCTTGTGGTATTCTTATATTTGGAACAACTTTTTATATAAATATATTTTAAGCAGAACTTTCTTACTATAAATGCGGAAGTATAAATTTAAAACGTAACTTCTCAAGTAAATATACTGAATTATGACTGATACGCCTACTCAAAAGTTTATCTTTAGACACTGTTGTAAGCAATTAGAAAACAATATAAGGACAATTAACATACCTTCACATTCTTCATTGAAAGTGCTTTTGAATCCCGGTGGGCATCTATCTTCGACTGGTGGTAATGGTTTGTTCACCAAATTTCTGGGATCTCCCAACACCCCACCACACTTATACCCCCCGATGGTATTCTCGCAAAGGTAGTAGGGACACGGCGGCTTTGGTAACTTGCATTCATTTACATCTGCCAAAAAATGAATCCAGTTAAAACTAGTATCTACATTTTTATTAAAGCTGACAAATGAGCAGTGAAGCTAGCTTATAGTATACAGACGCCTCTATGGTAGAAATTGGTTTGCTAAAGTTATAAATGCCACTAAGACAGAGAATCTACCACTGTAGATTCATCGTCAACATGATTCAGTAAGTTAGTGCCCGTACAATGGTTTAAAACCGACTGTAATCATTATTAAACATTTAAATTTCCAAAATTTTTAACTCTAACTTCTCTTTCTATTTACTTACCGTCACAGGCATTGTTCTTCAAATTTCTGGAAAACCCTGGTGGGCATTGGCCTTTCTCCACCGTGTGTACTGGATTCTTTTGCGGGATACATTTATAGGAGCCCTGGACGTTGTGGCATAGCGTGTTTGGCGAACATACAGGAGGGTCCATTAAGCACTCGTCAATATCTGAAATATAAAAGCCATGGTCAGGTATTAGTTGCCCAAGGAGTCCTTGGACGCCAAAGAAATTTTCATTATTAAAGGAACCGGAATGCTATCTTTTCTTGCAACACATTAAAACATTTCAAGGGTCCGACCGGGGTCAACATGACCTATCAGGGTGTACCAAAATAATCGTCTTAATCTGGCAGATGTAAATTCTAGCAATGATCAACGCGACGGATCAGATGATGATCAGATGTGTTTATCTTGACCATTAACGATATATTATGTCTACGCGACCAATCGGCGAACTGATTAGGGTTTCAATGAGGCTAAGCGACCAAGAACGTGATGATGATAGTAATAAAATCCTTTTATTTCATACAAATGCCTATTTTTTATGATTATTTGGCGGCACGTACATACATTCGCCGGTCATTGAAGTATAAAACAACTTTGAATCATGATCTAATGTTTTACCTTCACATGACTTCCCATCCGCCATGAGACGGTATCCTCGTCGACAGGAACATTTGACTTCCACGCCATTGTCATTACATTTGTGTTGACATGGATTGTTTGGCTTGCATCTATTTTTGGTTATCTGAAAAATTTCAGTTTCTAAATTTTTGGTATTCTCTTAGAAATCCTAATCAGATTAATAACTATGTTCAGCTGATAATCATACCACGAGATCGAAGGGAAAAAAGTCTTGAGGTAAGATTATGTCCTCGGGAATACAATAGTATTTCTCTCATTTGCATCAAGTTAGCCAAAAACTTACTAGCGGTCGTTTCCAATATTCTATCTGCTGATAATCTTGCGACAATTAACTAGTCAAAAATACGTTATAGATTTATTTGTTGCATCACTTATTAATTTTACTGGAGATTAAGGATATAATATTGGGAACGCTGGTGGTCACTGCTTACCTCCATGCAGTTTCTTTTGTCAGCCATAAGTTTGAAACCAGGGTTGCACTCGCATTTGTAAGAGCCAGGAATGGGTATACAGTGATGTGCACATAGCTCGTTCGGTGCAAAGTCTTCACATAGAGAATAAGGTACTGAAATGAAGGAATAAAGTGAAGAATGTTATGAAAACAGTGGAACAAAAGTGAGTACAAATTTTGGGAAACACCATTAACTGGGCGTATATTTTGATTTAGGGATCAACTTGAGAAAAATAAACCTTCCTATATCTATATTAGTATTTCCTCAGAAAACAGATTGAATTACTCTCACACAAGTTTTCATTTGTGACTTTACCGAAAGGAAATATGGTTGATACTTCAATGAATTCTTTCAAAAGCTTAGATGATTTTTTCAGATATATAAAATGGTTTTCGACCAGGTCAGTGAATTGAAACTTAAAATTTCATCTCTTACTTTTTTCAGTAGTCTTTCTGGACACTGTTGCAGAGTAATCAGGTGGTGGTGGCGATGGTTTTTTCCGGTCTTTGGCATCACTTGCTGCACTCTGAAAAAGATATATTCTTTGTAAACAGCCGACAATCGAGTTGATGGTCCTCCTAAGCTATATAATGCATGATGTAAGGCATCTGATGGTAAGTGACCTCCGCCACAGTTAAACAACAGTAACACCAAAGATAGCACCGATGCTAAGAAAGAAAAGAAAAGTGGAACAAAATAGAGTTTATCTTAAACTTATAATCCTCAATTTTGAAAATTATGGCACCTTCTGCGTCCAATATTTGTACAGGAAGTGCTCATTATATTAGATACGTTAAGCTATAGCTTCTGTTTGATACCTATAGTAACTGATCCTTTAGGTTACTATGTAGTCATGCAAAAGCATCTCTTCGTCTTTATGTGTGAACAAGATTGGTTTTGAGTAGTTTAATAGGATTAGAATCATCCTTATTCAAAGATCTTTATGCAAAAACCAGCCTCCACCACGTGGTACCTGAAACTAAGTCATGGTGCCTGGACTTCTAACTATCTGCCTAGTTAACTACCGTCCTTCTAGAATTTACGGTGCTTTTTTATTTTCGTCTTAAGTATTGGAGCTTTGAAGATCAAGTAACAAAAGACATATTTTGCCGTTTTGGATGGAAAGACAGCATTCAATTGCGACAACGACCACTTAAAGGGGGCCTATCCATTTCTCGATTTTTCTAATACTTCTTACTTTACAACACTGGATAAACGCATCTCCAGCTAACAGCTGCTCCGCGCTGTGTCCTTGTGGCGGCAGGCTGCATACGTCAGCTCCCTTGATGTTGCCCATCGCTGCACCGCGAGAGCACTGGTCGCAACATTTCTGTAACATCAACATCGTCGTTTTTTATGCGTACTGTGAAGAAATGGAACAGCTTCCCCGCATCAATGTTTCCATCTATGTATAATGTGGGAGTTTTCAAAAGGGGAGTGAATACGCTTTTTATAAGTTAGTACGCTCAACATCCTAGACTTCATCGCCACTTACCATCAGGTGGGATAGTAATCAAGCATTGACTTATCTAATATAAAAAAAAAACTTCTCATCAAACCTCACCTCAAACCCATCAACATAACCAGTGACTCAAGACCAAAGTCTTTTTTATAGAATAAGGATAGCAAATGAGCTTGCAATGTCAATATCCTGTGCTGACTGGACATCTGAGACAAACTTCGGATAAGACTGCAGGAGAGATTAGGCTTAGTAAGTCATAACAATATCAGTTTGTTATTAATCGTTAGTAAGAGGACTGTGGACGTTAGGACTCTTAGTGTAGGTTCGTCTTGTTAGTAAGTATTAGAAATCGTCTAGTTAGTAACTGTTAGTAAAGACGACGACCTTTGTTTTTAAGATTTTGATTGGTTGTGATGAGTTTATGTGCATGTTAAAGTAATCCTTATAAAACATACATCTGTATATATAATAACATTTATAACAGGAATTATATTTTGTCAAGCGTTTTATTTTCAAATATTTCCACGACTCTTACTGTTTCAGGAATCTGTTTTCAGTTTAAGATGTTTTTGTTCTTAATAGAGTATTTATAACATACTTCCTCTTAATCCGTAAGAGCTGACCGTTTCCCAGGAATACTAATCTTAGATATTGACTTAACAATAGTTAGAAATGCCAAGTATTGACTAAGTCAGTTAACGTCAGCTTCTATTATTCTATCTATAGAATATACTTAAGATTAATGTTAATGATTTTTTTACATAATATATAACTATATTGAGAAGATTATGCCTACGTTTCCATGTGACACGTAATTGAATTGTGAGTCGCATTGTATACTTTAAAAGAGTATTTTGTGTATAGAATTACGCGACTCACAATTCAAATTATATATAGTTCTTCTTTTGCCACATACATACTTAGTTTCTATAAAACAGCGCTAATTATTTTGATGTATTTTTGCATTTAGATAGTCCTTTATTATTAAATTGACTTGTGTAAATGTCATAACTCCGATAATTTTTACTGAGTAAAAATGCGTTAGTATTAAATCTATATAAACAATAAAAATTGCCCGCGACTTCGTCGACGTCGAATTTAAGAAAAAGTGTTTTACTATATTTTGTTTTAGTGGCCTAAGTTACTTATTACATCAGCTACCTGCCAATAAAAGTCCCGTCAAAATAGGCCCAGCTATTTCAGAGATTAGCCAAAACAAACAGACAGACAAAAATTGTAAAAAATGTTATTTTGGTATATGTATCGTGTTCATATTCAGATATATGTAGTAAAAAGCGTTTATTTCAATATTACAGATAGACACTCCAATTTTATTTATATATATGTATGCAACAGATAAAATAGATAAAGATAGATGTATGCAACGTTTCCAATATCGTTAATTTTGACTTCCAAACTATACAAGTATATTTCCTCATACAGCAAATATACCGAAACAAATATATTTCAAGTGTATTGGAAACAGAATTGAGTACGTACGTAATATGTTAAGAAGGATGCATTGCAGATACAGAAATGTAGCAGGAAAATCTTACGATTCATAATTTTATAAAATCTCTACGGAGTTAGATTTCTTTCATTTATTTCCTTCAATGTTGTTATTCTACATTTATTTGATTAATGGCCGTACAATGGCACTTTCGATGCATTTACATTTTAAGCTACACTTTATCTTAAGTTTTTTTATTTTACTTTGTTAATGTTAGAAACGTTTATGTAGTTCCTGTACAGTAGGCAGATGGCTCAGTCGCGCAAATTAGGAGAAGCCTATGTCTATGGATGACTGAAAAACTTTCTTGACCGCTCCCGTGATTTGGCGACTACTTAAAACGTCGACAAGGAGACTTTGGGGCGGCGTAGATACTACTGACACTTGGGCCTGCTGAATTAAAGCAGCGTATACTGTAGACCTTCGGACATAAGGAGAGACGATTGTTCTGTAAGTATTAATAGGTCGAACCATTATATGGGTAATATTGTAGTTTTCTAAGTAGTTTTTTAAGTATATGTGACTCCAAAAGTAATTGAAGCGTCAGCCAAGTAGGAAGAGAAAATAATAAGAAATTTGGATGCCGACTGTAATCTATTAAAGTGGCTAATATTTTTATAATAGGTGCCTACCTACTATATGTTGACCGTACCGTACCAGCTTTATAAGTTGGACTTACCTCGTTGAATATCAGCCACGGAACCTCATCAGTCATGTCATGGTACCATTCATACTACGATACAAAGATTTTTGCTTGTTCACGGTCATAGAACGTACGATGTAGATACGTAGTGCTCTTAGGAATTTGTTGAGATCACAAATTTTACTACACCCCAGCGACAGATACATGCAACTCGTTAATCCGTTAGCATCAAGACGGGCGCCGCACGGGGGCGGAGCGCCTCGCCGCCCGTCCCGTATAAACAACTCGAATACAACATTTAATTATCGCTCTTTATTAAACCAGACGCACCTCTACAACGAACGTATCAAAAAGCTGATACCAATCGTTGCAGGATAAAACATCGGCCGAGAAATTATGCTTCACACCTACTGACAGACCGAATGGCTTCGAGAACGTTCGACCCATTGTTTCCGAGTTTGGGAATCAATGTCGTAATTGGAATTTTGTTTAGGAACAGCTAATATATGCATGATAATCATGACATGATGTGTTCGTTTCTTTGTAATTCAGACAACCCATTACTAGCGGATGACAAGGCATACGGATATTTTTGTTAGTTAGAATATTACGGGATTCATTTTTGTATAGTTGACTTTATCATGTGGTCAATTGCTAAACATTAATCTCTATTATATAAAAATGAATGTTTGTCTGTATGTTCTTTATAGAATCGTAAACCCTACATTTAATCATGTGATGATCTTGAGCAAAGTTGTTATGTATGAGCCCACGAAGGTTTCTAAGTTGGTACGACCAATTTTCGACAGCTGGCGCCACTGTCATTCCAATTAATTTCATATATTTCCGTG
>DWPA01002067.1:0-16615 GCA_018251375.1 Calpodes ethlius
TAACTCCCTACTCGTATTTACCTTACTAAATCTTTTTAACATCACAAATATAATATTGGTGATTTTCATCAGTAATATTTTTGTTACATATTATTAAATTGGTTGTCCTGTCCCAATCCACTGACCTAATTAACTAGTTCCATTACTACAAGGAACAATTTAAATAACAATGGTATTAAATTAAAGTTAACCTAATAAAGCTAGCGTTGTTATTATTAAAATAATATAGTCATAACATTACAATAAAGGTTAAGGTGAACTCGTTAGCAATTTTGAGCGCGGTCGGAAGTTGAGTGTTTGAACATTGGTGACACTTAACACATGGAGCCTCTACGTGCATTTCATGGTTAAATATTTAGGGAGTAAGAAACTATGGTGCTAGGTTCCTTCTGATTATCACTGTTCTCGGTATCACTTAGCTTAATCATATAAGTGATCTCAAGGGTAGTACGATTTTTTCTATATGATATATTCTTTATCTATTTCAGCAGCAGAGTCAAAATATCAGCAATAATGAACACATAATCATGTTTTATGACTCACTATTTATGTAAAAAAAACCATATCCACCATGTTTCATATTGGCGCCCAACGTGGGTCTGCTCTCTACGTTAGATAAACCTGTAACTGGAATTAAAAAGATAATTGATACGCGCTAAAAATAAATGATATTTGAATTTGAAATATATTTACGGAGTAAGTTCGTGTTTTTTTTGGTTAGTTAAAGTGACACTAATCGTTTTCTAATCATAACAATCATTAGCCAGTTACCTTCAATTCCCAATAACACCCACGACCTTAATAAGATACGACAGACCCTATACAATGTATCATAATATGCCCCTTTATTAGGATAGAGTTGCCCCAAAACTGTCGATACATATTATGCCCTTAGATATTAATATAATATTACCGTCAGTCACTTAGTTGCCTTAAGTTCACTTAGTGGTTAAGCGTCTTTATATTTTAGCTACAAGGAATTGAATCCAAGCTTAATTTAGACAAGGCTAAAGACAACATTAATTTGACAAACTCACTCTCATTATTTTATCTTACATTACACATTATTGACATTATTAATATCTATTATTCTGTTCTGCGAATAGAGCGAAGCGTCCCAGAAACGTTTCCCAAATGGTTCAGAAATGTTATATGACAGATTTATGTTTTTCCTTGGGTCTTGTTTGTTTATTGTTTTGTTTATGTCATTTGTATATGTTCACAAAATATAGGGAAACCTAGTAAATGGTTTCAAGCTTACATTTTTATTGTTAATCAAAGGCTGTCTAAAGCACAGATAGGTTAGGCTTTAAAGACCACAGTGTGTATTTTACTTTGATACAAAACAAAAATCATTTTCGATTAAGTGTTTACGAATATTTAAGTATAATTAAGACTTATCTTTGTACAGCTCAAAGATGTCACAACGTCCGAGACAAACTTTGTTCTTTTTTAGTTTTACGGACGTTATTTATTATGTAAAAAGCTTTGCATGTTATATTAATAAAAAAAAAAAAATAATACACTTAACTAATCATAATATTCTCTTATTCTACCTGTTGCAATTTATTTAATAAGCACCTAATCTTACGAAAAAAGTATGTTGAAATTAAAGTAAAAGATATGCCAATTAAGATTCAATAAGAACCGAGGGATAAGAGGCTTTTAGAACAAAATGAGGTACGACTCCACTTCACAAAGAGGTTATTAATTAATAACGTACAATTTACCCCTGAATAAAGCGTAGTGCCATTAATTACGCAACCTTATATTAAGAACCTTTGTACAAATTAGAACAAAACAATTACGACGAAGCTTGAATATTAAAATTTATTTAATATAATGCTTATCGCGTTTAAGGTCACCAGTATGTATTGTTCCCACCAATAAAACTCCTAAGTATTAAAAAATAATTAATGATTCATCATTGAAGAATCCCTCGACTGTTGCCAACCCTGATTGTCAGTCATACTTGTATAAAGATGTATTTTCATCGTAACTAAAGCAATGTATCAAATTTCAATTTCGTAGGATAAGAAGCTTTCTAAATCCGGAAGCAAATTATGACCCAAACAAACATTGCAAGGTAAAAGATTTAAGAAGGATTAATTTGCTCTCTCTTCATTCCAAGTCAGGCAAAGAAGTCAATATCTAATGTCATTAATGTATAAGAAAAGTGACGTAATATAGAAGTGTAATTACAATAAATGAAACTAACAAATCGTAATGTTTTAAAACTTCTGTTTAATTTTACCTGTCTGACTGAAATCAAAGTTTGTAAGTTAAATTTGGCTCGTTTCCCAGTGTCCAATTGAACTGAAATTTTGTGCACATATGTGAATTGGAGACAATGCATTATAATTATGTCTCAGAGCTAATGATGGAGACGCACGGTGACCATAGGAACTAAAAAAAAAATAATCTAACCCCATCGAATTCAAATCGTGTAATTTGTCCTGAGAAATTAGATCTGTCTTTTCTCTCTGGTTTTAATTGATATCCAGGGTCTGGTGAAATAACTGAAGCGTACAATAATCGTTTTTAGCTTTTTAAACTACCGTGTATTGTGTACCGTGTAATTTCTAAGAAATATTTTAACTTATATTTTTTTTTCTTTGGTATTTTTTTTCTTGTTAATCCAGATACATTTACTAAATGACGTACCAATTCTTCCTGTTTACTTACAGGCAACAAATTATTATGGAAGTGAAGTGAATTTCTGACAAGCATGCCAAACAAAGTCTACTATCGATCCGATGTTTGTTTTTCCTTCATAAAGTACGAAACGACTTTCTCCTTCTACACTACATTCCATCATAGCATCATATTTTATCTTAAGTCAACAACCAACAAACAAACAAAGTTGTGACAGTTTCGGAGCACGACGCACGAAGCTATCAAATTCAAAATTTATTATTCAGGACGCCTGACGAATAAAGGAATTTTTAGTGATTCTTTATGCAAATACATAACTAAGAAATTTACTTGAATCACATAGTTTATTTTAATGATATGATAGTTAACACCTTATTGATATAGAACTGAATGTTAGTCAAGAATTATTAGCGTGTCTAAAATATAGTTTCACTAAAAAGAAACATAAAATATCTTCATGGTAGGTAATTCAGGAACGGTTTACAAAATTTAAAATACACATTGCAGTAGAATCCAACATTTTTATAATAAAAAGGAGGCCAAAGGTCAGTCATCTCGTATCATTTTTAATTCATGTTTCATATATCCTGACACCAGAACATTCGCATAAACACGAATATTTATTTAATAATTCACGAAACGCGACACTGACCGCGTTACGTGGTACAATCGCACCACAGCATCCAACTCAGGGAAATGCACCTACTTTCTTTCCTCCGCATCTAGCGGGATTTAGCTGCACGCGATCACGACGTAAACACCAAAAGACTATTTACTATTCTGAATCTTACTACGGCGTAGTAAGGTCGATATCGGATCGCGTCTGGTTTATTTAGGCCGCGCACACATCGCGTACCATCCCGTATATTTTCCGCGGTGAGATAGCTATAGCTAGCCAGTTTACTTCAGTTTAGTCGTCCGCAGGCCTCAGAGCGGTCGAGTCACGTCGATCGGGAGTGGGTACTGAAGTCTGACTGACATTTGTGAGTGATATTTGTATTCAGAGGATGTGGTGTGCTTGAATACGATGTTCGGTGAAACTCGTACGAGTTGGTGCACGGTGTCCCTCGGGTGAAGGGATGCACTTGCGAGCTCTCTTGTCTGTGGAACGCGCCGGCATGAAGGGACAACCGGTCTGGTAAGATCACGGCTGCACTCATATGTAGATTAGAGAGCCCTTTCTTATTGTTAAGCCGTTAACCTGTCATTCGGTTGTTTACTTTTTATTGCGGCCTTTTGTGCTTTATTAACCCCCACCCACCGGTACTGTCTGTTAATGTCATTATCATATTGATTCAGGCTGATTATAAAACCTGATAAAAAAGTTATAAAGCTTTCAAAATTATTTATTGTAGTTCAAATTTTAACATTCGTTGAATAAAACTTTTATTTGAGCTTTTCACTCGATCTTTTATATTGGCTCTACATTTTAATTGTAAGCGAAACATTTCTTTATTCGCTAAATTCCTATAAGTAGCAAGAAATATTCTTTATTTGTTAATTCTTTTTGCAGACACCGCACTAAGTGTGTGTTACTATTTAATATTCCACAAGTTCACGTTTAGATTGAAATCAGCACGCAAGAATCATATTGATGCACGATTGAACTCCAAAATGAATAATTATACCTCCTCCATTGCACTTTACGTAATGAAAGGTTGTATGTATTTAAATATTTTATATTGGATGAAAAATTTATAGCGTTATACAATTTAGTATTCAATATTTTATTGATATAACTATACTTCTTTGCAACGTTATTGTAAGTTGAATGAACTACAATATAATTATTTTTAAAACATTAACTTCATCAATAATCAAACATAACATTTCCAAAACGTAATTAATCCTAGTAGCTGTTCAAAACTAAATACCGTAGATTTTATCTGATGTATAAAAACATAGAGAAACCTTTCATTCGGCATTATATTATCTACTCAATTTTAATAACATACTACTAGTATATTATTACTCGGCGTGGCTTGGCCGCTAAACCATCACTTCATAGCTGACCGCTACCATAATTATTTTTGTCGCGCGAAAGTTTTACTATTTAGCCATACATTATTCTTTAACTATGAACTATACACGCAGCGCACGCCGTGGACGCTCTCAATGTGCACGACTATTTCCGATTTAGTCGGCGTATATCATGGGTCTAACCAATTTAAACATTTACATAACTAGTACACGGCGAATAATTCGCACTTAATAAGTATAAAACAAAAACATTACTATTTTTTTTGTCGTTGATGCTGGTAGAGCCAGCAATTATCTATAAAATTATATATAATTCATGTGGAGTAATTCTGAGTATTTTTTCAAAAAAAGGAAGGCATATCTTAACCTTAGCGTATATACATACATTATAATATATCAAATAGTGAAAGAGTTTGGTTGAAGAAATAATTCTGGAATCTTTCTATGCAGTGCATATAGAATTTATCCTGTCTTTATTATTTTGTAGGTATTAATATGGATATATGAGGGAAATTGAACACATCCCAACGAACATTATTTGATTAACAAAAACTTCTCAAGCGACCTTCTGGTCCGGTTCGATCCTTCGAAGAACTCGGTTTAAATCTTTGATAGGTACCTTATCTACATAATTTAATTTATAAAATATATCACCAGTATAAAATTTTACAAAATGTAGCTTTTAGTTTTGATAATGTTTGTTAAAATTTTAGTTTAAGATAATATATGATTTTATAGTTCTTCTTACAATATTTTGAAAAACCCTTACGCATTGGTATTAGGATTTGCTATGTTCTGGAAATACGTAGTATAGACACCATAAACCGTGACAGGACCATCAAATATTTTAATAGTTTCAAATACTCGATGAAAAAGACAGAAAATAGTGGATAATCTTGTAACATTAAATCTTATCTAGATATAATTACAGTAGATATAGAAACCTGATTCAATGTTTAGACCATACATTTGTTTGATAATCAGTTCAGTAAGCATGACATCTACAGTAAATCTGCGTAATCATCGCTTGTATTCAAGCGTGTTCAGAGATGTGTACTTCAAAGAGAGGTTGGGATGGCCCTTCTTGAGCCGGGCGAAGGATTTTAGCGGATCACCCACCAATATCTAAAGCGAATTGTTAACATATATATACTCGTAGTTACGAAATTTCGATCCCCACGTCATCAATTTAATTTCTTATCTTTGGCCTTAAAGTATTCTATATAAACTGTATACCACGAATATTTATTGTTATTAAAAATACTGCTAGATAAGCCCTGACGTGTAAAATTTGCTTATCAGCGCTAAGTTTGCGAACCTATCAAGGTTATTCGCGTCCGAAAACGTTCAGCCTCGTTATTATATTCCTCGCCTCATAGCCTCCTGATAGCCGACAAACTTTTTGAGGATCGTGTTGACAGTGACGAGGGTGTGACAGATGTACTATTTCGTCTAAAGTACTTTCTAGAACGATTTAGGGCAAGATTTTGACGAAGCTCGAGGGCTTTCCAAAATTATGTCGGAAGACAGGAAATGAGGTCAAACAACATTTGTTTGTAATGTATGAAATGCGATTGGTTCTGAATTACAAATGTTTGCAAGAATATTTATTATTTCCAGTTCTTCATAAACTGAATATTTTTACGTGTAATCAATGTGAAGATGTTTTTATGCGATAAGGTTAGCAAGTGTAAGTGTTTTAGTGTAAGTGTGACTGTAATTAGGTAATAAACGACTTCTGTTATTATTGTTAATAAGAATATCAATTTGTTATTATTTATTACATTCTATATTCTAGAATATATTTATCTTAGTTCTTTCGGAAGTCACAATTTGTAAAAGCTATAATCATTTTACCAAGAGAAACCAAGATCGGTTGCCAGTTTAAAATAAAATTAATTACCTCTTAATATAGAAAGCATACAATAGACGTATGGGTATTACATACTGAAACAATAGCTTTAAGTAGAACTCCAATAATCCCTGTCTTCTGCCCTATCATTTTCTTACAATTTCACACGACGTATTTGCCATTATCATTGTAAAAGCATTTCGCAAGCTATTGTTTTACTGTACAACTGTAACGCATTTATCACGTCGCAAATACAAATATGAATATTATATCGTATACAGTGAATATTTTAATGAATTTGGACAGCAAATTTATCTGTTGACCTATTTTCTGAACCCAAATTGTCAAGAGTATTGACCTTTTAACAAATTTTGTAGCATAGACATTCAGAGAAACACTAAATAAGATATTGTAATTACTATACGTCATTAGACAATGTCAATTGTAACGGAAATTCATTATTTTTAAAGCTGTGGGACGTTTGGCGATATAATTATATGGTTATAAAGTTATCCAGTACATAGGAAACTCGAAAACAACAAATTCAACAGAGACTATTAACAACACGTGTTGTGTCTGAAATGGAACATAAAAACAGATAAGTCAGTTCCAAGAATGGTTAAAATGTAATTGTGGTGTTATCTACAAAGTGTATGTTGTGGTTGACTTCTCGTGAATTGTTGCATACTACATAAAAACGCTTATCATCATCCTCTTCTATTTAAATACCTATACTAATTATAAATACGAAAGTATATTTCTTTGTTCTCTTTTACGGCGCAATGGAGCATCGTTATAGTATGATTTTTGTGTGGAGACAGTTAAGAAGAAGAAGAGTGCCACGGGCTACTTATAATTGCAAAATATTTCCTTTTTCTGAGAGAACATCCATTACGATGTTTATTTCAGCTAAATTTAAGAAAGAGTTTAACAAAAAAGCGTTGCCTAGCAACCAATGATAGAAAGGAATCGACAACCATCAATATTGTTAATTTTTTTCCCACGCGGGCAAAGCCACGGGTAACATCTAGTGCTAAATATAGTAACTTAAAGTTGTAATTTTCAATTATATTCCAAAAAAAGATTTGGATAAATCCAAATTTATTTTCTCAACGTACCTTTTTAAGATCTAAGTAAATAAACCACTCTCAGCTTATTATCCATTACTGATATATTTTTGTGGTAAGTTTATAATAATAAAGTTATTCTGATAGCCCCACACTAGGATCCTTTATATCGTAAATGCCATGGACAATACACAAATACAAAAAGACAAACCCAGATCGAAAAAAAAAATATCATTCAAATGTCTACATCGCTGGGATCGAACTCAGAACACTTTGAATTTCGTTCCAGTATAGTAGCCAATGTGACAAGCTGGACGTCAATACAACGACACTATTAATCTTCATTGTTCGAAAGTCCATTGTTCGATTTAAAAGATTATCTTTTATCAAGTAACATCGATTACGTAAATCCCATGATAAAATCTCAGCTCTCCAAATCTTGAGTATCGAACTCTATTAAGAACTAATTCACAGTTTAAAGTCTTTATACAAATGTCCTTAATTATAAACTCAACTTATAGTAATAATATATGTAACAAACGTAATGCGTAAGAGCTTAAGGTTCTGTTTTTTTAACTGTAATGTTATCTCAAAAGTATAAATACTTTTTAAATAATTCATCTTTCTATTTCCTTTATAAATACCTAAATAATAAGAAAAACAATTTAAACATTTGGTACATTAACTGCTGATATAAAAATTTTGAAGGACTTTAAAGCCTGATATGAGATGCATATCGGAAGAATAGAATTTATAAAAGTATTTGTATAATCAATGTAACTCGGTTCAAATTCCTTAAAGATCAAAAAATAACGTAATAAAATACTACAAGGATTACTAATTCTGATATTTCTGGTTGGTTACATGTCTTCCCCAAAAGCATCAAGCTTCTTTCTTATTTCGTTTCTTTACATAGATAGATGCATGATATTGAAGATACGGAAAGTTAAAAAAAACATAATTTCCTAAACAGCATCAGTATTAGTATTAGTATCAGTACAGACAACCAAGTATTAGTTAATTTAAAGCTTGGCATCAAACGGGTTTAATCGCTTCCAACTTATATTTTAACGCTTCGGTAACTTCTTTACTGAAACACGTAAATACGAAATAATACGAATGTACTCATCACTTACTAGAGCTATCAGGTAGCCCATCTATCTGTCTGCTACTAACAAAAGCTCACGGCTCTATTTCGACAGCGTAAAGTAGAGTAACATCGAAAATCTAGAGCATGAATAAAGTTAAAAATAGAACCATATTTATACCCGCTAGGCCGCAAATGATTCATTTAAGAGCTGAGACTTCACAGCGCTACAATACAACAATTTTCTGCCACCGGAGCCCTGAAACAATGCTATTGTGTAGAACCCTCTTCATGACTGATTGGAGTTGCTTGTAGAATAACATCTCACACAGTGGGCAGGTATTAATTTCACTTCATTTCATTTTTATTTGATAAGAATAGCAAACGAACTTATAAAGCTACAGTCCCTTACCGCCCATGGACACCTGACAATCCTCTATAAGAACAGGACGAGGAACCGAAGTTAGTAAGTCCTATTAGTATTATCGTTATATCAGTTTGTTATTACGTAAGAAGATATATATATCACTTTGTAAGAGACTAAGAGTATATATACTCGATACTCTATAAGATTTATTAATTAATACGTGTATTTTTCCTACTTTACCCTACCCTACATATTATAAACCCATTCGTTATGACTGCGGGCTTTGTTGTATACTGGGTTATGAGGTCTGCGGCAACTTTTGAGTGGTAAAAAATATACATGCATAGTATAAAATACATGCAAAAGTTACAAAATAAGTTAAAACTCGGTCTTAGTTCTTTTCTAGACAAACATTGGATAAAAAATACAATAAAAGAAACAGAAAGATAGGGTGAACAAACATTAGATTTATAAAGATATAAAAAGTGAGGCGATTCGAGACCTACGTAACACAACACATTACAAGACGTGTTTAGAGTCAAGACACATTTGTTTAAAGATTGTCTAGTTCATAACACTTTCCCCGATGTTATACGACTCCAAACTAACAATACTACCAAAATATGGAACAAACAACTTTAAACTCGCTAAGAAAATATTCGCAAACGTCGCCTCCATTTTTTAATATCAGGTTAGTTTAATATTAGTATGTTATATTAATTGATGGTGAAGTTTTAAACTTTCCAAGTTTTAACTACTATAATCTAAACGAGATAATATCTCCAATACAGCTATTAATCAATGCCTTCAAACCCATTTTTATTAAAGCGATAAATCTTTACTTCTATTATACTATCTTTACAACAAATACATTAGTCACGTCACAATAGAAAGGTGAGAATGCCAAATGGTCAATCAACTACATTACATCACAGCTCTATTCTAAATTATATAACGGTCGGCTTTAAGTCAAGGCGAGACAGTTTGCCTGTAAGTAGATTCTGATGTATCAAAAGTTTCTTAGAGGAAATTGTTGAAATGAAACTTTTATCGTTCTAACTCTCGATAACCTTAAACCGAAAGATCCTACACTAAGCAATAGCATCGCCGATAAATTATTTTTTTAAAAAAAACTGTGTAATACTGTACACTTCTGTAACTTTTACACACACATACACATATGCACACATGCATTCATACACATACTCCTCTATTTCACATAATGTTAGATTTTTAATGAAAGGCAAAATTTTAATAGTGAGGAAATATAACACTCATAATGTAACAAAAAATAATTTAAATTGTTTACTGTTTAAACAAGAGTAATGAAAAGTAAAATATGTATAATTTTTAGCATTATTCAAGGCGGTACAAGTCCCACTCCTCACTTCCGGTGTTCAGTGTACCCTATTATCCCGCGTATTTCAACAGCAAGGGTATAACTACTATTCCGTAATAATGTGAAAACAATAAAAAAGAAACTTAAATAAAATTTTCTTAAACGTATACCTAGCTTACCACTTACCTTACCATAGAAAACTTAGTTGAAATAGAACAAAAATAACCAAAACCACTAAATGATTCATTACTGTACCGTGCAGATTACTAAAAGTATACCTATCTTTGAAGATAACCGTAACAAACAATGAACAGTTAAAACGAGTACCGGATAGTAACCCCGATGTACGTCTCAAAAACCACGCGGTGTTATTAAAACACTCCCGATAATTACAGACAGTTCATATAACGGTACACTTAGTTACCGATACGACGGGTAATGGAAAAGCAATCATACGACTCATTGCCTGATTTGTTGGACTAATTTTGAACTACGATTAGATATCCGAATATAGTCTTTGAAATATCGTTTTAAATACTTAGATGGAAATAACAATCGAAGTTGTGGTCATTAGTGTTGAAGTATTAGTTACATTTCGTACTCTCCAACAGTTTAAAAAAATATTTTTTTTATGTAAAAGCTTTCATTTTGTCAATAGCGATAACCCTAATTTTAAGTTTTTAATATTATAAAGATTTCCTGATGAAGACATAGCCCTTTTATGGATTTATTTGATTTAATATTTGTGAAATTAGAATGTAATATTATTGAAATATAAGATAAAGTTTTATTTTAACTTCTATATTAATCTTCCTGTTTAATTACAATTTGCATATTATTCCAAATTATATACCAATTATTGCGGATATATGTATATAAATAACAAAGACAAAATAAAATATTAGTATACAGATAAAAAAAGTCACACATGATCGTGGCACTTATAAATCTAATCCTTTTGATCTAATTACACGTTCAAAATATCTATGGAAGTTAAGATGCGTGCGGTTCCACCTCGTGTGCCGACTACCTATGCTACGAGTCATTTTTAAATCTAGAATGAGATCTAGGTCGTCGTTTGAATGTATCTATCTTAGAAATCTGATTGATATAAAAGGTGAGTCAAAGGTAAATATTTTTTCGGCAACCGCTAAAGAATACCATTACTTCATATCGTCGGATGAAAGGCTATTTGGTTCAAGCGACACTTTGTACGATATTGAGTTATATAGATTTTCCGAATCCAAGAAAATTGTTTGCTTCAAGAAACCCAGATTCACTGTAATTGGCGAAAATGTCGCTTAGACATTTAAATAGTCTTTCGCCCCTCGACATATTCTACATATACATATATATTTGCCAAAAGTATTGAATGTTAGATAATTAACACAATAAACAAATGAAATACTAAACCTACTTAGATATTTATTCTACAAATGATTTTATAAAGTATGTTTTCTTAAACCTTATATACAAAAATAATCTGCATACGAAAAATCAATAGAGTAAAATAATTGAGTAAAATTCACTCACATAGGTTTCAAATGATATCGCACGTGAATATAAAAGTAACCCACGATTATAACACACGTTTTAGACGACCCGATTCGACCTCGTAAAACTCCCATTTACTATAATAGAACACCTGCTATGAATGAATGACTTAATATCATAATTGTTCTGGGTTAATAATTTCTTTTACTTTACACAATTGACGCCTAGATACCAAATTATGAGAATGGACACGCGCCCTGCTGTTTGCCGCTAATGGGTATAAGCCTTTATTGCTTTCTAAACAATTATAGCCCTATTGAGTGATATTAATGGTTCTAAAAAATTCATAATTTTTACATTGGCCTGATCGACCTTGAGATCGTAGTGACAAATTCGTATCTAATTAATAAACATGTATTTACTAATGTTACTGATACATAAATTTATTATCGTAATAAGTATCACGAATATTATTGACATATATCAATAGTTAGTAATAATAACAAAGTCATTACGGAAAAAATAAAATCATATTTGAACCTGTCAGTCAACTCTACAAACCATTTCGAGAGTAGTATAATCGATGAAAAGTAATAAAAAAAAAATTCAAGGTATTATTAATTACTGCTGGTATTTAAAAAAACATTAATAGATACGGTTGCATAATTGTATTTTATTTTAAGATAAAATACGCATCGTGTCAATAAAATATTTTAAAGGCATTTATGGCATAAAAACCACGTCCATCGAAAAAGTGCAACAAATCGAGATTAGATCGATTCGAGTGAACGATCGCAGACACGATCGTTGAACTCGAATGTTTTTTACGATGGAAATGTATAGTTTTTGCCGTTCCAGCTACTCACAAGGTAAAGTTTAGCTTTATTTAACGTCTTGTCTACAAGCGCGGTATTGATATTATTAATACACGAAATTATAAATTAATAATGCATGCAGTTCCTATGGAGTAAAAAGTCTGTAAATACATTTATTTATATTAATAAAATATTGAAGATTTACGTTCAGTGCCGAAAATTGGAATAGTTTAAATCTATTAATATTAATACTTATAACATAACCGTTGATGTATCTTTGATAGATGCTAAACTGTCGCGAAAAGTAATATATTGAAATACAACAAAACATTGTCAGTCAAATCAGCTAGTTGTTGTATAGGTATACAAATTTATAGTCAAGAACACGCTTTTATAGCTAGCTGTATAATTAATTGGTAATTTAGTACCGCACGAAGTCTACATTCTATTTAAAGTTGCACTAACACCGGCAGCGAAAGCTGAATGCCTCGATAGGTGAATTCTGATTGCCTACTAAGCTAAGGTTTCCTAAAGTAGGTTTAGCGAAAATGTTGTCGGAGTTCAACGCGGTAAACTCGTTCCACTGAATACTAAAACTTTAAAAACAAATTTAAAACTCAAAGAAACGGAAATGAAAATATTGTAAATGTTAGATTCTTCACGCTAACTTTTAGAAAAGATAATATTCAAACAAACTTCAAACAAATTCATACATATTTAAATAACAGTGTCAAGACTTAGGCAATTTTAAAGTTTAAGAATCGCTGTACAAAGTATTTAAAGATGAAGTTAGTTCAAAGGATTAGTAATTCAGTTAATCCGATCACTTGAATCATGTTTCCATCGATATAGCTATTGTAGTGGCAAATGCACTAAGTGTCAGTATTATATAACCAAACAATATTTATAGTGTCGAAATCATGTTTGTGAAATCGAGCGAACAAAGTTTGATCTCACGCGATGTCTACTTCGCGTTATTGTGTTTTGTATACGGAAACGAAGCGTACTCGCATTGTTATTGGAAATACATTAAAGAGCTCTTTCGTACATGTTTTCTACGTGTTTAATACTTCAGTACATCGTCGCAATATATCCCCGGGTGTTGTAGGAAATATTCAGTGTAAATCTTACATATTATTGCTCGTGTCTGGATGTTCAAGAAAAATCTAATTTGCCAAAGTTTTTTATACCATTTAAAGTCCTCTGACCTGGTTTATCTTAAGACATCAACAATAAAATATATCCAACATACAATCAAGAGTCCTTTTGATGACAAAAGGAATAAATAAAACATGCCCCAAATTCAAAAAGACTTTAAAAATAATAAAAATAGTCAATACTAACGCGTGATTAACTTTATTTTTCGTCAAAAAGTAACGTATATATGTGTACTACTGGCGCCAAAGAATTAAATGAAGACATCGCACGGAGTCAGAACTAAAAACAAAAACAACCATCTGTCTATGACATTAATTGTT
Organism: Calpodes ethlius; assembly: GCA_018251375.1. NCBI lineage: Eukaryota > Metazoa > Arthropoda > Insecta > Lepidoptera > Hesperiidae > Calpodes > Calpodes ethlius. Next base: position 14,135 of record DWPA01002067.1, read on the forward strand.
TCCCGGACAATAATCGAACACAAGGCCCTTCGTAATTTAAACACGATTACTACTAACTTCATCCCAAGATCGTAACTGGGTAAATTTCCACAATAACAAAGACGTTATCACTAGTGCAGTATCTCAGTCATCTGTGCGTTTCTTCAACGGAAAATGTTTCAAAGGGATTTGTTAGTCGTATAAATAAACACTGACAATCTGGACCTAAGCCAGAGTATTAATGTGACCTGGATTATGGAGACTTCAGACGCAGAATTGCACTACGATACGTTTAACTTTCATTTCTGATCCTCAAAGTCAGTCAAAACATTTACGCACGGTCAATTACAGAAGTCTATAATATGCTTATACGATACGCATTTGGTTTTTACCTTTACATAAGCAGGGTTGCATTTTTCTAGAAAATAAGACGTAAAATCATGTTCCTTGACCTATATAATTTAACGGAGCCATTAACATAATTCTAATTCTAAATTACTTCGCAATTTTTTATGTGCTAGTTCGATATATCGATATATCGTCTTTACTAGGTATTAACAATAAATAATTACGATTTATAGATAGATAAATTTGTTATAATTACATGGTATTAAACAAACATATTGTTAATGTGTAAAGAATATTGAATATTTATTTGAGGGCAAAAGTAAGGTAACAGAGAGTTACACAATAAATAAGTGGTAGGTAGTATTTATAAATTAACCTACTCACATCACAGTGCCCTCCAAAGGGGATAAGACTGCGTTTACAACGATTTTCTGTGTTAATCTACATAACGAGACTTACCTTTATCGAAGGTAATAAGTAAGTAGTGTATAAAATACGCAAGGTAAAGATAGAGGCAAGATATAATTCAATTAGCAACCAAAAAAGTAAGTAATTACCAGCTGATGGAAGTCGGCATCAGTTACTCTATTGTCAACGAAGAAGCCGAAATGGAAATTCGTTTAATTTTTCAAAAGTGTCAAGCTCCAATGCTATATTAAATAATTATTTCAATAAATAATTATGAGTTACGTGCAAACTTTAACGACCTACTTGACATAATGGTAATGAAAGAAAACAAAATAAATTATTTCGCAACGACATGAATTAACTTTCAACGTTGCTTGGAGTCGCGTGTTTAACATAAATTTTAAATTACGAGTTATTTCAAAACGTTCTTTAGTCAAAACCCAAGGGATTAGTATTAGGTACATAGGCTACATCGCAGGCTGCCACGGTCTCGACCTTCGCCCGCTAAGGTCATGGCTTTCACGCAGAACGGCTAATTTCAAAAGGAACATCGTCTTAACAGTTCCCTTTGCACGCCACGACAACATAAATCGGTACAATATTTCTGCGCAACACGAAACCCTCTACGGCTTATGTTGAGTTATTCGATTAACGAGATAGGGGTGACTCATCGTTGATTTCTAATGTACACGAGTAGGTCTCGAGTATTCACGTTCCGAAGATCAAGGCTGTCCTCGAGATAAACTCGCGCGCCGCTGTCGTACTCAAAAGTCAATATCATTACATAATTTAAAATGAATATAAATAATGTTCCGCTGACCATGTTCTAATCTCTAGTAGACCACTGATGATGGTCTCCGGACCATTTATATATGTATATATCATTACTTGTATTATCCTTCCGAGAAGCCTGCTCGCTACCACCAGGTCCAAATGGTTACGTTGCGGCTAAATGCTGCAAAACCAGCTCTTTCTTCTTCTCTCTTCTTTTTTGGTTGTCAAAGCATCAGCGATACTTTCAGTGACTCGTGAACCCTCTGGACAGAGCCACGTACCATGAGATGGATCTTCAGCTTATCTTGTCAGCCATATACAAATAAAAAGATGTTTATTTTTTGAGTTTACGAGACAACGAGAGAAAGGAAATTTCTAAGCAAAGATATCTCGCATATGGATCATAATTATTGATATCCCTAAGGTAAGTTAAAACCCACTAAAACACAATACAAAGTACAAAAAAATTTCATCCACTCTAGTTCCTAAGTACATACTCATGAGCCTCGTATCCTCTCAATGATGTTTACCTTTATCAAAGTTATAGTCAATTTTCGACCACTTTGTTATTATTCATTATGACGTTAACACAATGGCTTCTACCCATTAGAGGCTCGTGAACTAGTAATTGAGGTTTAAAATGTACTCGACCATGCTGTTATAACGCGTAATAGCGGATAAGTTAGTTGCGGGTCTTTACGATGGTTATGAAACGAAAACCACTTAGATTGCCAGTGTAACGTGCCCTTTGCTCCACGGATAAGTTGAACAATCTCCCCCGAACACCATTGCCTAACCCAGTGATTCCCAATAGACCATTAGTGGTCTACAAGAGTATTAGATTCGTCCACACATTCATCCATCCTTTGAAGATCCACTGCCGTAATTTGCGCCACTAATCATTTGGCTGGTATTAGATTATGGACAGCGAAATATATAATTTATTTTCAATTTAAAATATATAACTATGTA
>DWPA01002068.1:0-16614 GCA_018251375.1 Calpodes ethlius
AATTTTGTTAACGAGTAAATATTCAGCTCTTTATTAATCTTGTTATATAAGTAAGATCCCATAAAACAGTAAAATTTATGGGAGAAGGCAGTATTCAGTTGTACATCTTGCGTTCATCACTTATAATAATAAATGAAATGAACTGTTATAATTACTTAATAAACATATATATTCCTCTAAGGTCACATTTTAATGGCTAATATAATATTAATTAATAATAATGGACACAGTTAATATTACAGTGACTAAGTATCCCCTTGTGTGACGTCACGTCGTCAGCGCACAGTTGGCGGAAAGGGATAAATATATGTAAACATGTTGTTAATTTATTTATTCATTACATTATAATGGTACTTCAGTAGATACGTCTATGTAAGTAATATTCTAAACACGTGGTAAATAAGTAACAAAAGTAGCCAACACATATATTATTTTGAATGCTGTGCAATTTAAACGGTTCATCAACTGTTACAGCCTCTCACTTTGGACTTTTGCTTTTCAAAAGCATCGTTATTTAAATCCCCGCAACAAGAATGCACGCGCGCCGCGGCCCTTTAACCGGTAAGCTATTATCGCGAGTCCTTGAACGAGTAACAGAGCTCTGCTGCGGTGCTCCTCGGTCGATGGTCAAATACGCACGACTTCCGTCGCGTCGCGTGTCTCGGGGCCGCGGCGAGGGACGGCGCGGACGGCTCGGCCGAGCGCTCGCGAACCGATGATCGATTGTGTAACAGGTGATATATGTAAACATTAAAATGTTTTCTACAAACGGTGAAAGTCGGCCGGAGCGGGCGCGGTGAAACCGCGCGGCGAATAGGTGCGTACGTTCGGCGGGCGGTGCGCGGGCCGCGGCCACTCTCGGTTTCGGAGATGGTCGAAAGTGCACCCGGCGGAATGTTAACGAGCGACCGCGCCGCCCGCCGCCCGCCGCCCGCCGCCGGTGATGCAATCCAACTCCAGTTTTTATAAACGAATTGTAACCGCTTATCGATATTATTCATCAAATACTATAACTTCGGTCGGAATGTTTAACGAGAATCAACGGTCGATAACATCACTTCCTGTTTGACCCAAACGGGACGGAGCTGGGGATACGGGCCGCTGCTCATTAGTAGCTAAACTCATCATCGTATCCATGCTGTATTGCATAAATATACCCAATAAGTACTGCTTGATACAAAACAAACAGATAACGCACAGGTCATTAGAAAGAAGCACAACATATCTATCTATACCGTCATTACCGTTTTAGTAACGACAGTCATTTAACTAGCCCAACAGTTTACTCCCGCGGGGAATCTAACCCGGAGCCGGTCAATTCCACGGAACCCGTAATACTGGGATAGGTTAAAAGTTCACCCCGCCGAAGCCTTACGTATTCGGTGCAAGTTCGCGTGACCTGTAACTCGATCCGTTTACTGCAAGTGGAGTCGAATTTTAATTCGGTGCGTCTCGCGCCCGGCCGACACAATGGATGATTAAAAAATAGAGGAGGATCGGGGGGAGCGCGGGGCCGGGGGAGGACCACCTGCCGTCGGCGCTCTCTCGCCTTTTTGTCGCGCCGAGGCATTGTGCAGCGCGCTCACCGTGCGCCGCGCGGCCCGCGCCCTCGACCCTCGGAACCTTTCTACGATATAAATAATCCTCCATCGTTTATTTCCCTTTATGAGGGCCGCCGGTCTCTAGCTTGGAAGTCCGAAGGAACAGAGCAAAGTACCTCATCGAGGAGGTTATACCGAGAACCGGTGGCAAAAAGTCGCAATAATTCCAAACTACCAATAATAGGATGCTTGTTTTAAATCCATCATGGATGCAATAGTAGTATTATTAATAAATTAATAATCCTTCCCTTTGCATCTATTTTACTCCTTATGAACAAATCATATTAGATTGCGGTGGTGGTAGACATCGCTCCGATCTGGCACTAGGCACCGCGCCGACGAATAATATCGATCGTTCTATTCGCCACTACAATGCCATCCCCTTCGTCTCCTATGTATCACTCAAACGTCACAACACTTAATCGTTACCGATTGACAGACAACGCACAGCCGAAGCGAGTGGACCCGGCGTCATTAACAGCTGTGTAAAGTTTCGTTATATAGTGTAGGGGACATAAGAAAGGATTTTCGAAAAATCATTCTCTAAAACGGTAAAAAGGGTCTCGACGTGGGAGGGTAAAAGTCTGTATGAACCAAAACTTCGTTCAAATTTCCCGAAACGTACAGATAAGTAAACCCCAAAAGAGGTAAGATAGGGGGTAGAAATAATAGTTCACTCACACGTGTGCGACGTTACTAACGTTGTTGTCTATGTAAATGACGAGGTAGATTTCAAGACACCTACTCGAACGTGATATGATCCAACATTACAATTTAACGAACGAGTGCACCCGGCGGTCCGATACTGCTCTCTCGCGCCTGTTTAACTATTTTTCTCGTATAATTTTTGTAGCCAATTAAATATGAAGCACATCAAAATACACAGTACACATAAACTTTTAATAGGCAGAAAGATAAAGTCATATTTTATTTGGTCGCGGTACGTACCTTATACGATAAATACACCCACACTGCTGCATAGAAATTAAATCTTATATTATGTCGACTTGAAGCTGAATAACGCATTTTATTCTGTACATTGTAAATTATCCCTTTTCAACAAGTCGATGTGAATAGAGGGACGTCTGAATCTCATTTCCATTTAATTTGGCATTCCATTAAAATCGCTCGCATCACGTTCCAGGATTACCTCACAGCGAACAGTAGCCGAAGGCCTCGCGAGCTTCGATAACACGCTCACGTGTCCTCGACGATTACAGTTCTGATAACTTATCATTCACAGTAATAAACCGGCCCAGTGCGTGTCGGTCCGGGTGCAGTGTAGGGTTCCGTACACGTCACTCACATCGACTACCGTAGACGGTTTCCTTAACAGAACAATGGTTTTCACATTATCATCGTTATTTTTAAAACCGTATTAGATACCTTTGGGATAGACAAGAAAAACTATCCCCACTTTATGTGTAGGGGAGATAATCTAAAAGAAAAAAATATTGGAATTTGCTCTATTACTTGAGTGCTCACAAATCGAAATTTCTTAAAAGTTTCCGTGCTTAGGAGGCCACGTAAAGCGGTTGTATCATTAGATAGCAGACATTATACCGCGGCGATAGATCTTCCGTGTGGGATAGTCATTTCTGACCTAGGCCTGCTCAATCATAGCGAAATCTCCTACACTACAGTGGGCCATCCATCGCTCGGTCCTGTGGACGGCGCGGACAGACATACAGTGATCTTGTGTTCGAGTGGCCGTAGAGTTCAGTGTCGTCGGCCCGCTCCGCGGTGTTGTGTTACCGTGAGTGTAAACACGCGCCTATTATATTTACGAACACCAGCGCCGCGCGCCGCGCGCTGCTTCACGATTACTCCGCCGAGTCGGTCACTTTTTATCGACATACCTATACCTTACGAATATGTAACGTAGTGACGTAGCGATTTGATAACGTAGAAAATGTAGTCCTCCTCTGGCAGCTTTCTCCTGACGAACTGTAACACAGCCATCGATTAAGTCGCGGTTTTAATAAGTGGTATTGAGTAGATATCCCGTAGATTGACGCGGGTAACAGGAATTTATACTTAAATACCTATTTAAATAATAAATCCGTAATCTCAGAATTGGCTTAAGCGATTGAAGCGAAATTTCCACTGATTTATTGTTATACGCTTGGATCGAATAATATTTTAACATTCCGTGTACAGGTACAAACACGTTTATCGAAGCGAAGCAAGGTCGGCTATTAGCACCTAAATAATAAATATTTGCATGGATCACGCGTTCGATAGTTGCAGGGGAGACATTACTGGGGACCGACTACCGTTTATACTGTTCTGAATTGCATTCAAAGAGTTGTCCTCGAGCTTAAAGGGATCCAATGTACAGGGTCTGCCATCGATCTAAAGCCGCCATGTCACCGAGTCACTAGACGGTACATAGGGCGGTGAGTCAGGCCGTGCGGCCGGAGGGTGGCGCGCTGTTGTAATTCGGGTGCGAGGGCGAGGGCGCCGGCGTACGGCAAACACATGAATGAACTTGAAGTGCCCATGATTCAAATATCTCGTCCGGAAAGTGGAAATGTACATAGTGGTATTAGCGAGCCAGCCCCAAACGGGAGGGAGGTTTCCCCATCTAGACTACACTCATTTACAAGCGGTCGGGGGTAGCACTCGATGTTTCGATAAGCAGATAACACTGCTGCACTGTTTTGATTCAGAATGTTCAATAATTTTGTGTTGCCCTAGCGTTAACGAGGAGAAATCTTTCACCGGGCTAAGTGAACATATCGGGAGAATGGCCGCGCTCCGATATCTCAAGTTCGGAACTTGTATCGAGCCTTGCAGAATCGCGTTGTCCCGGCGCGACGTATAGTGTAACGTCGTCAGCGAGCACTCATTGTTTGTTAGTATAAGTCAACTCCAAAGCGAAGTTTGTCGCCGATGTAGTCTTGTATAAATTCCATTTGCGGTATAAATAGGCAGGGTAGAGTCAAGAACTTGGCGAAACCTAAAAATACATCACGACTGTCGTGTGGTGTTTCAAGTGCACTAATTTACATTTTATGTGTGGAAGTGTTAAGACTGGTTTTGTATAATGATGCTGTGGATCACTTAGGGAAAATTCATTACCGTCTGAATCTTTTGTTCGACTAGACAATTATTACCTCATGTTAAATCTATATGCATATGAAAAGAAAAGAAAGAAAAATATTCTAGCTCCAATGTAACCAGCCGCCGAACACGCAAGTCATTTGTCGGCTGACTCGACAACACCTCACGGAAAGATAGTGATATCGGTAACAAATTAATAACAACATTGATGATAGGTATACCGAACGCTGATGTGACGCGCCACCGCCAGCGCTATTACAACGGCCGGATGTGTTTTTTTAAGTTTACCAAATATTCTGCCTTCATTTTATGAGTGACCGTTATATTTTGTTGCTCAATATTATATTCTGATTCAACATAATTATTGCGGGAATCGTGTATCGCAGTCGTTCCTTTCGTCGCGACGCCGGCGAATGTTTTGAACACCGGTAGTTGCAGTGACAGTGCCGGCCGAGCCTCGGCAAGGTCAATAGATTCTCAGTGAATGTTCGTTTTTCCGCTCGGGCGTGATGCAGCAAGAACGAGACGCTCTCGACCAACGGGACGCGGCGGCCGCCTCGTTTACTACTTTTTAGTCTCATTGCCCAACCTTGAAATAACCGAGCACACTTCAACTAATTTTTCAATAAGTATACCGGCAGCGGCAAGGCTAACTTTTAACTTTTAAGATGAATCTTATTTAAATACCAGCAAATTTTGCATCGCTCACAGTATATCCTTCTGTGTGTAATACACACGGCTCACAGTGTTTGTTAAAGTTTTCACGCGAAAGATCCCACTATGTTACTTTCTCTTTGCAACTTTTTACGCACGTGTTGTATAAATTTCCCTTACAAATTATTCGTTACGAATGTATCGAGAGACGTGAGAAGCATATCCGCCTCATCACGCAGCGCTACTAGATACTGTTACCTAACTTGGATTGTTGTTAGTATATATCAAAGCAATTTCGGTACACGAATTCTATGCCGCGTTCACTACACCGCGTTCAATTGGAATGTGTCCGCCTTTGAACTGTTCCGCCCGCTTCTCCCTCGTCAGGCAGAATTTAGAAATACTTCAACAGCGCTCGTAAAATGAAGAAAATCTCAACTACTTCGGTCTTGCACCGAGGTGGAACGGGTGATTTAACATTTAAGTTTTAAGAAAATTTTATTTAGAGACACCGTGATAGCCTCCTTCCTTTTAAGAAGCAGGAAGCAGTTTCCGGCTGTAAGTGCTGAGTCATATCGTCATCGTGACCCCGACCGCCACGTGGAACGCTGGTGTGGTAACCGTACGTATGTTAAGTTCAGAAGTCAGAAAGTGAATCAGAATCAAGTTGTTAGGTTGTACGTGTCGAGTAGCATAGGCAACGCATCAGCCAATGATCCCGAGCAAAGCTGTGGTTTCGCCTCGCGCAAACATATCGCTGCAAGGTTGTACGGCGAGACCTGAGTTTAGCGCACACAGAGCAGACCGCGTGACACAGGTGAACAGTGAACTGCGAGATAGTCGCAGTGAACGGTGGCGCTGAACTACCGTTACCGGTTACCGCGGCCGAGAGCGGCCAGGCTGCGCCGGCGCCGGCTAACGGCTTCTGGGAATTAACTGGCAGCTAATCACACCGGTGCCAACGTATCGCACTAATCGCCTCCAGCGTTCCAGCTAATACTAAACACTTAGGTCGGCTCGTACTATCGGAATTAGCTAAACCTCTGGCCAACGGCCACGGCCAGCAGCGAGCCACTGCGCACAGTCGGGAGACGGTCCACGTAACTCGGCTAACGATACGTCCTGGAAGCCTAGACTGATCGAAAACGATTAACGGCCGTAACTTCCACAATTAAATGACACGCTCTCGTGACGTATGACGCGTGCTCCAGTGCGCCTCGCCTTGTGTCGGATTGATATTGAATATCTCAATGTGAAAAATGGGAAGAGTAATACTAAATTCCATCGAACAACAGTATACCTAGATAGATACGTAGTAATGACTAAATAAAACAACCGATACCCGCTTAACGTGCACTCTGAGATTAGGATATTGGTCACGGTCTCGTCGACCGATGCAAACGCTACTGCGTTGCAGAGCTATCGGCATGTTTATGGCGACACCAAGTTGAACGGATTCAGAAAACCTGTCCGATACCCCGACACCCGGATTTGGATATCTGTGTAGTATTAAATTATTGAAAGGATGCCATTAATTCCGTGCGTCCTCGTCTAGACGACGAAGGTCTTCCGTTGAAATGTCACTTGCATACAAGAGCGTCAGACAAATGACCCGACCCGCGGCCGCCGCACGCGACTGCCTCCCGTAGTAGTGTAACTGTACACCGGTAGTAATGCTATCGTAACATTTACAGCTAATTACTGCACGACCTCCGTCGGCGCGCACTCCGCGGTCGGCCCGACACGGACGGACAGACATTTGGGATCTAATTATTGTTACCGCGGCTACGTCCAACCCCCTTGTCCCGCAATCTGTTAGCGAAGTCGCAGCACGGTCGAGCGCTCCGGCCGAGCTGCCGACGGACAGTGCGCGTGCGGCCGAATGTCTCCCGGCCAATCTAGGTCGAGTATAAATTTTGACTTTACCATTATGACTGACGGAGATCATGGAATTTAACATTGAAATAACTCAAATTGTTTCTATGTAGCTTTTATTTTCGCGGAGGAAAGACCTCTTACCGGCGCTGCGGTCACACGTCCGCGACTATTGTTACCCGCCCGAAGGCGGTGCGTTTAATAGCTTTACGACCGCCGTTGCATTCACGACGATGTTTGTTTCGTTAATGCATTCACTTATGTCACTTAAACGTGCAATAGAGTCTCGGTGATGCCGATCGCGCCACCGTTTCGCAATACCGGCGACCGCGAGCGTGCGCTCAATAATTATGGTGTTTGGTGAATGAAAATGAGCGTCGCATCTCGTTTACGGAGGCGGCACACGGCCGCGTGCGGAAACGACTCCGTTCGATAACCGCCGATTACGTCGATAACGTCGCTTTCTACGAGCGACAATGGGCGCTTGTCGAATGCCAAAAAACACACTCCCATAGCGCGGGCGCAGCGAGAGCGCGCTTTACATAATTATTGCGGAGACGAATCTAACGCATCGATCGAGGCGGACGCGGACGTCCTCCGCCGATTGCACTGGTGACACTCGTCAAGTTTTCACCACCGTCTGGGCGACGTCACCCGCCACCCATCGCAGAGGTGTGCCGCATGTCGGCGACACGCTCGACTCGCTTGTGAAATGAATCATGCTATCTTTACCTAAAGGACTCATTTCTGGGCCAAATTTTTCTCACACCTCGAAACGAAACCAAAATTCTTATTATTCTTATTATTCTTATTATTTTGCCGCTCGCGTCGATCAGGCTTGTTAACCGGTTATTGGAAATAAAATATTTGATTACAGTTTTATTAAATAAACGAAAACCCAACAACAAACAGAAAATAAATTGTTTAATTTCTTAAACTGAACAACGCCAGGCGTCGCCCGACGTCTCGTCTCAGGAGTTTCTTTATCTACATTAGCTTCGTCGATTCCTTCAGGTCACCTGAATACGTCTTATCGTTGGCACCGGTACGGAATATGGAACTTTCCAAATATAATCTACTAAACCAAAGAAGAAAAGACGGTGAATTATAATATAAAGTATTTGCTACCAACAAGAAAGTGTCTTCAGTAATCATAGCATTTCAGATGGTTCGTCTTCTAATCACACGCGAATATCGTCAACATATTTTGAAATAACATTGTTTAAAATTGGCCGAATAGGCAGATCCTACAACTGCTGCAGTTGCTTGCAGCTCTCACACGTTTTGAGTGTACGTCGGCGCGAGGCCACGAAGATCCATAGTGGGAAAGAATAATAGGAAGGCACGCTCACAATATCACTTTATTTTTTGCAGTTATCACAATTATTAATCACTATAACAATTACGCCAGTGTAACTTCTTTTCACCGCGAGGTTACTAAACAGAATTCCATTCAAAAATAGTCTGTTGGAATATTTATATTGTTGGTGGCACGGAAGTGCCGAATTTTTGAATTTAAACATTTTAAAACGGAAGCTGCGGAAATACAATTTCACGAAAACTAACAATACGGAAGTACAGTTTCTAAATTCAAATAACATTAAAATTAACATCAAAGCTTATTTCGATTAGATTAAACATATCACAATAAAATATGTTATGATTAATTATTTATCGTTACAACGATATTACACAAAGTGCTAATTATATAATTTAGCAATCTCTTTACAGATAAATCAATCAGAATCATTTTATAAATATACCTAGTTAACAAAAACAATTGGTTGAATGTAATTACCATTGAAATTACCTTATACAAAATTAATTAAAGTAGGTTGCAGCTTTCATTATTCCTCAAAAGATGGCGCCTTGTGTCGGCGCGGCCATATATACGTACAATTCGATAGACTCAATACGATGTATAAATATCGGAATAAATAAATTGTTTGTAATTAAATTAAGGCGACGCGGCGACAAGGAACAAGTCCCTCGACGTTGCCGGACATGCGAAATGTCTGGCACACATCATACGAAACATTTGTCCCCTAGCGAATACAAGGTTCACATGTGTACCTAAGTTTACTGCATAATATAACATTTAGTACAGGTCAGCGACACGTCCTATCAAGGTCCTAGTGACTTTTACTTTTGTTGTATAATGTAATATTTTTCATCAAACTAGAAGTCGCCCACGCACGCGACGTCGGGTGACGCGTAATCTGTGAACCGTAGGCCGCGGCTATCGACTGACAATGATACGGGGCGACCCTCACGCCGACGGCTCACGCGAAGCCGGACTAATTTGCCCAACATGTCTAATTGCATGCGCCTGCATAATTTCTGTGTTCATTGTGCACGAGAAGACGAGCGTTTTCACGTCGATTGCAGTAACGAGGGCCGATCTCGGCGCGATCGCAGCGGTGACGCCGCCGTGTCGTCCTTTGGACCCGCGCGTCTTGCGTCGTCGCTATCCTAATCGGCCGAGTCCGGGGCGGCGAGGCGGGCGGCGCGGTGTCGTGTCATAAACGGTTTACTGGCGGCCGCTCTCGCCATAACGGGTCGTTTCTGCAAATACTCGGACTCCGTTTCCCAATCGATTCCTGCAAGTCATCGGAGAAGTATGCGCCGCGAGTCGCATTCGGAGGAATTCGTCGGCCGCGGCCGGCGGCGCCCGGCGATTGATACTGGGTAGTTTTGTTAGTCATGTTGCATTGCGACAAGAACCAGTTGCGTCGCGCGCCCGCCGCGGCCGGCCCGCACTGAGACAATCGGACTAGGCGTGCCACACGTAATGTTACGGGGCTTACAAATATTGTTGACCTTTCCGAAGTATGCCCTCGGTTGCAACCGAGTAGACTAGTGAGTACTGTAAACCGTGAAGGTTGAATAGAGCTGTAGTTTCCTAAGTTCACTGCAGTAATCCATCAGCTACTACTGTCCTGGTGGCTTAAACTGCTGAAATACACTAGTTAGGTAGAGAGCCTTCTCGGTTTGTAACATATTTACACGGTCGCCTTGTTCCTCCTGCCAAGTCCACTCGGTGTCTCTACAAAACTGGCTCATATCAATCTCGCTCATTTAATGAAAAAAATAACTAGGTTAATTTAAAATGACATTAACTAAGATTGGATGAAAAATTAAACGTGCGTGAATGCAAATTGTCGACTCAATTACATTCGGCCTCGCGGACGCTGGCGAGTGGCATACGGCGTGCCGCTTGCGGCGTGCGGCGTGCGGCCTGCGGCCTGCGGCAACGCAACCATATAATATGTTATAAAAAGTGTATCACGCAGCGCACGGCTTAATCAGCACTACATTAAGCGATAGCGTATCGAATAGATATCGACATATCTGCGATAAGGCGATTTACAAGTCCATAACTATAGCCATATTGCGATCTTAACCTCGGAGGCACACGGGACCGACCGCGCTACTTAATATCACCTAATGAATCGTGCACCCACAATAAACAATCAATTTTGCTCACGACCAAATTATTAACTCCGACACGCCGCGGCGCCGTTTTATTCTCAGTGTCAGCACACATGTACGTCACTGCCAACGAACAACCGGCATCCACGTTTATTTTATTGAGTGCAAAGTGAAATGTTTCGCAATATATTGCCGGCAACCCTTTGTCCTTACCGACTTGCTACCGTGGCAATTTAAATCCTCACACTCGTTAGACGTCGAGTCAGCTAGTCATTACGAACTTTTTAGGCGAATTCCCGAAGTGGGTAAATATTTAAAATACTTACCGCACATTAATGTCCTAGTTGGCTTCCCGACCTACTCGGCTTAGGATCAGGTACCTATTATCGTGAGTCTTCACTAAATTGAATTACAGAAAGGTGTATCGCACACGGCCGTGACACGCCGCGGTGTCGCTTGTTTACACCGTGTAATCCACCTGCCTAAATCTTGCCGCTGAAGCCACTGAAGCCGTACCGACACTGACCGTCGGCATCGGTCAGTGCTGACCCACTTGCCGCACTTACGCTAGATTACAAGTATATAATCAACCAACGAGCTTGCAGCTGATGCAGATAAGTGGTAAAAGATGCGCGGGGATCTGCTCTCACCTGATTCAACCAGAGGATTCGTACTCCTAAAACGCCAACAACAAACTCCCCTTATGCGAGAAGTGGTGAGTCAGATCCGAATCGTTCACTTCGTTCGGAACATTCAATCGTCAGACAACATTCAGGTCGAATTCCACTATGTAAGTAGGTTGCATATCGGCAACACGAAATTAATCATCGTCCCAGCGGAGCGGCGCTGCACGGTGCGGGCCGCGGCCGGGTGGCCAGCGAGGAGCAGTAAACGGGGCGCGTTTGAAGGCTGACCAAATATTTGGGTTAGCGAATCGTGCTCGGTGCCGCTCGGTGGTGTAGCGGCTCGGAAGCGATACAATGGGCGGCGCGCGGTTATGACGCGTTCCGCTCTGATTTGTGTGACGCATGACGCATGCGGCCAGCCGTATAACTCGCTCGCACGTAAATAAGCAAGCTAAGCGCGCTCTTCTCGGGCGCCTTCGAACGATATGTAAACCAACTTAAACTTACCATTGAGACATTCTTCCAGGAGTATTTACAGTATTGCAGACAGTGTTTACCGTGACATGTCAACTGCGCTGATACCTGCTGACGTTCAACGGCTGCTAAGGTCAATGTGATGGACCATAATCATAAAGCTAGCTAAACCTACGTAACGGTAGAAGATGATCGTCGCTTAAAAAGATCTCTAAGAAATTAATGGGCCACGTTAAAGAATGGACAAACAATTAATTTTTTTTGGAATGTACAACGGCGACCGGCATTCTGGTACAAATTTGAATGATTCGGCTTGTGGATGTTTCAGTGATTTATATGTTTAACTAATTTGCAACTCAATGTAGCCGCGTGCCGCGCGGTCGCCGCGCCGACGCCGCGTCGCACGTGCTCACCGAACCGACGCATCTGAACTGTGAACACGACACGACACACCGCCCGCTGTGCTTACCGCCGCGGCGCCGCACTGCGTCCGTACAACGACCCAGCGCGACGCTCCTTGAGACGGCACGGATTTGGACGGCACAAAACAATTCTCATCTCCTTGTATTGTTCTATAATGGGAGTTTAAACACTAAATTAATTATATTTTAGCGCATGGAGTATCACCTTAATTTGGGTAGATGATACTTTTACTCTGGTTATCAGTATATTATATTAAAGTTACGGTAGATACATTAAGTACGTACAACCACGCGAGCGTGTGTAATAAGGTCTACAATTATCTCCAAAATCATCTCCTAGTCTCTGCTATAGTAGATAATCTTTGTTTAGCCCTATCACCTTAAGCGCAAACAAAAATGTTGTCGAAACATCCGCAACCAAGGCAGTTTGAAAGGATTGCTGGCGTACGGCTGACTTAAAATTCCTAAAAGCGATGCCAGTCGGCGCACCGAGACCCGCTGTCGCTGCCCATCAGTCAGCTGGATCTGATCAAATATTGATCGGATACTTCCCTCTAATCATTGGAGTCGCGTGCTAATGACTATAAAATACGGGTACAAGTTTGCTTTCGTTTTCGACGCTATCGTGTAGACCACATGAGGTCCGCCGAGGGAGGGATCCCGTGATAGATTCCCTGTACAGATATTTATGTGGCACACAACTGTTTATCTCGGATCGTGGATGTGACGTTTCATGTATGGATATGTGCGCGTCTCCTCTGTAGCGGTGTGCACTTCGGACTCGCTCCAACTGGTGGGATTCGCGCTGACAAATTAATTACAGCTGATAGTTACGCGCGCCTCGTGCGTCATCTTCATGTAGCGACGGCGACCAGCGGACGGACACTCGACCGATTTCCTGTCCGAGCCGCGCGCGTAACACATTCATCATTTATAAATCACCATAAGTACCTACTGTGAATGTATGTCAATTCGCAGGAAATAGTCCACTGCACTGCTTGCACGGAGGCCCGATCGAACCGATGTATCGTCGACCTACACTTGCAGATAATGGCGCTGTCGGCGGGTGAAGTTGGATGATTTCATAGTTTTCAACATTGACGCGTTCGTTAAGTGCCATTGTATTGGAGGTGGAGGCGATATTGTCTCGGTGGCATTGATGAAGTAGCGCGAGTGACCACTGATTTATCACTTTCGTCGCACATCGCGTTTCGAGACGCTTCAATGCCGGTCCTACGTTTGAAGTGGTCGTGTCGGTCCGCGGTCGTGACTGACCCACATCCGGGCTAAGGTAGCAGGTTCGATAATCTCCTTCGGTAGCGCGCCTCGAACCGAGAACGCCGAAATTTAAACGCGACTGGTTCACGAGGAGTTGACCGCGTATAGTTGGCGATGAACTAAATTATATTAAAAGTATCGTTATTGTAGGAGGAGCACGAGCCGACCGTCGCTCGTTTCCGTTGGGTACTCGCGAGTGTATTATAATAAATTATTATTACTCGGCGCTGCACCGCCGCGTCCGCGTTATGATATAGATAATTGTAACAATCAGAATACTGAAGTTGGCAACGCGGCAAACGGGCTCCCTGGTGACGTGAGACCGCTGGAGATCCCAGACATTTGTAACAGAACTGAAACAGCGAAACACCACAACCTGTGCTGATTGTCAGGAGACAATCTATCTGATCATTCTGTCCGACATCGGCGACTAATGTACGATGTCAATATTTCTTATAATATTACTATTTGGTCGATATGTTACGAGGGTCAGAGCAATTTCTCAGCGCAGTGCAAATTTGTGTACGACCACTGGCCGGAAGCTTTGATTGCACACACGCGGCCCACCCCGCCCGCCGCGCCCCCTAGAGTCCATATCGAGCGACCCCTGATTAAACAGATAACTGAATAAAAACAGATCAATAAGTTTGAAATCATATCAAATCGTTCCTAATCATGAAATACTCCGAATATTTCTGAAACCAATCATTTTGTTTAATCAGAAGCAGGTGAAGGGACATTGTCCAATTATCACATCACGATCGTGGGAAACGTTCATTTCAATATTTGCATTTCGGACGCCGCTAGTACTCGCAAAGTGAAAACCTAACAACCTCCGTTATATTTTTCATGTAGCAAGAATAATTTTAGAATGTTGATGGGTAAAATTGAAATAAACAATTATTCCTGTTATTATATAGCGGAGTACCGATAGAGGACATGGAGTATCCAAATCATTTGTACAATGCCGCGGATCTGCCCCCGTGGTGGCTCGGGGGAGTTCGGTGATATTGTTGTGTAAGCGTGGTTTAGATGACCGAGACTAAATTAGTTTGATTGCATCGATAATATTGCGATTTACATCCAAATTTAACAAGTCTGCCGTCACCAATGTGTAGCGGCTCGCGCCCCGAACCTAGCTCACTGTATATATATATAATACGGACCGCTGAAGATTCAATTGTGGAGTACAGCCATCTACGGATGCGGCAGTCAGGCTATGATAGACTTTCAGACGTTCATAATTGTACGCTTTTATAAAATTTCCTGTCTGTATTGGTACCAGTGAAGAAGTCAAGAGAGGAAGCGGTTCTGATTCATTCTTCGTAATGATTTTATGCGTGCGTCGTACTCGTTTATAACATTAACGATACATCATGTACAGGCGGGACGTTCATGGAAGAATTTTATATCAATTATTCGTAATATTTTTATCTATTGTGGATCTGTGATAAGCCACGACACGACCGCGTCCAATCTATCTTCAGCATTAGAAATGGTGTCTAACGTCGGACACCACCCGACTTGTAACGAGATAAAGCCGAACACTAATGTGTATGTGTTGTAAACTCCACTTATCAATCATCGACGTATCTACCTCGATAACAGAATACAGTGAAATTGTAAACATTATAACTATTGCCCTACGTATGTATATATATTTAGTATCATATCTTAAATGCCATTATTCTTCGTCCCCTAGAACTAGTACAGCCGAACGTGGAACACGAAGGGTTTAGTATCTATTTCTAAAATGTGTGATAGCGATGACATAAAGACATAGATGAGTTACATGTGAAGCCCGTCGGTGATGTAACACGCTTGCCAGTCGCCGCAGGTAACCATAGCTACGGATGTTGTAACGCCGGTCGCGTCTTCGATATCTTATTGAGTTAGTGGGCGATGTTAATGGAATTAGCCCTGCTGGAGGTGTCGTGAGACCGTCGCGCGCCGCTCGCCACTGGTACCGCGCACCGCATGCAATGACAAGGTGTATAACTCGTAAGGCAATGGACGATTACATTCGATAGATATACCTGCACCTAGCAGGTATCAGGTTAAACCATTTGATGCAAATAGTGTGGCTCGACGTTCAGATTATTTGAATCGGTCAGTGAATTGTGTGGAATTTCGATTTTGGCGAAGACCGCTCAACGTCATCGCACGGTCTTACGTCGTCCCTTCAATCTCAATTCTCTTGTTGTCATTGGATAGATAAGCGAGTAGCGAGCGACGTGGTCCCGGTCCCCGAGCCGTCGTTGTCGCTGCGCTGGTCCACTGCGCGCTCTCCCGGACTGCTCGGAGCACTCGAGCCGTGACTAACGTGTACACCTCATAATTATTTAGTTTCGGATCAATTCGGTTACTCGCGCTCTTCCTTATTAAGGCCGAAACAAATGGATTTTAATCTTCATGGTTCGACGAGTCGTCTCTTGGTATCCGCTGCGGTTGTCCTGCTGTTGAACCGATGCATCAGCGTGCAGTGAACTGTTTGACACGGGAACACGGTTGGTTAACATAATGATTAGTTTTTAATGTTAAATTCAATTATTAATATTGTTATTACAAATGCAAGATTATATTAGATATATAGCAAAATAATCCCCCACTATCGAGATGCTCATTCATGTACCGCACCTCGTTGTACAACATTTCGTACCTGTAGTGCAACAACGCCGGTCGCCCCGGTGCAGGTGGCACAAATATTTATTTTATTTATTTAGTTACTCAAACTAGTATCCGATATTACAAGGTTAAAACCTTATGTTTTATAAAACTAACCAATTTTAAAGATTTCATTGATAAAGATTGTTTTAATAGTAAATAATAACGGCACAGTATATACAATTACGTATTCCAATTACAGTAATAACGGCTTCGCACGGGTGCAATTAATCCGTTGCACCGTGTTAGAAACAACTACAACAAACAAACACACTTTCCCATTTATAATACTTGTATGGATTAACTTATTTCGACTATAATTCTATTTTTATTTAACACAAGCTGTGCCCATGACTTCAGCCGCGTGAAATTGAACAAATAGTGTTTTTTTTATTTTGTTTTAGTAGCTTAAGTTATTACCTCAGCTACTTGCCAATAAAAGTCACGTCAAAATCGGTCCAAAAATTATAAAAAATATTATTTTGGTGTATGTACCGTATGCATATTCATATACATGTATTG
>DWPA01002069.1:0-16606 GCA_018251375.1 Calpodes ethlius
ACAGGCAAAGAGCGCCTTCAAAAGCTTTTTATACGGTTTTTATATGAACTACGAAGATATTACCATATTTCTGAATATCGCACAAAACTTAAGTAGCTCTAAATTCATCTTCGCCAAAATTTTCACATATTCACTCTTCTTCATATCTTCACTTTAGATACTAAATATTCCTCGTACCACAAATAAAATTTCTAAGCCCACGATCTTTTCTTCGCTCCTCTCAAACTCTCGTCCTGGACAGCTTAGACTCTTTCCTTTTTTTCTCTCAACGTCATCACTGTAGCGTTACTACAGTTGCTCTATCCTTACCTTAAAATTACTTGTTATTCTAGTCTTTTTTCTTTAACACCCTTTCGTATTAATACACCCATTACGTATGTATTTTCACCCTTATAACTTCTTACCTTAATACTGTCTGTAAGAGTTTGTTTTTCAGCAATACAACCGATTATCACTTGTTATACACATAGTTTTAGGTTCTTCGCCTTGCTGTTAATAATAACATATTGTTAATAATACTGATATATTTACATTCGAATACTAACATAAATAACCACAACTCGTAACTGTCCCGCTGCTGGGCTCAGGTCTCCTTACACAGACCATAGTTCACCACGCTGGCCAAGTGCGGTCAGTGAATACTAACATATTACATTTGAATTCATTAGTCCAGAATATAATATGACATCGTCAGTAAGCATAGCATACCTACAAAACTTATAAAATAACGTATTTTCTAAATTTATTATCTCAACATGCATACACCGATGCGCCTGTAGTTGACGTTAATCTTTATACATACGAGTTGTGTTCAACGGTACGAGCTCTCTGTGGTTTTATTCATTATTTCGTTACATTATTCGTATTCCGTTGTGATTTAAATTTTTAACTTGCTACGGAATAAGTGATTTTGTTTATCCTAAAAATGTATTTTATTATGTCTCACGCTATTTTTTTGTCTTCTACACGCCATCACGAGCAGTGGTGAAATCTACGATTGAAATTAATTAATCTAATTGCATAAAAACTAAGGCTGTCGGGTGACATTTAGCAAAAAAATACTCATTTATACGCACACCAATAAATTCTCACACACTCACGCATAAATACACACGTAAGCGCGCACATAGAATATTTGTATAATTTGTCATTTAATTTAGAACTTCAATTATTTCAAATCTACATCGTGCGTAACATTATCCAATACACGTCCCCGGTGTAATAGAAATTATTTGAAACCAGTGTTCTGTACTACCGACTATAAAATAAGTACATTCATAATTAAATTCAGTAATAACTATTGTTGTGCAGCACTCCTAAACGAATTGGATAATAAATCAATGATAGGTGTTTAATTAGTATACGAGTATCTGTTTGTGATGCTAATTCATATAGCTAGACATAGATGCGATAACTCTACTAAACTGACAATATTATAAATTGTTCTATCTCAATGAATAAACATTATTATTTTTTTTATTTGTAAATGTTGTAGTGTTATCCTGTGGGATTATCAGATGATATTACCAAATCAAATATTGATTTACTGTTAGTTTTGCGTCGTTGGTTCCATTCTAGTTGTATTAGCATTCGTATAGATTTTGTTCACATGGTACTGCCTTGCACGTAATATTGGCAAGATGGATGCAGTCATCATAGACAGACTTTCATGTAAAAAAAGCTTAGATAAGTTATCTTTCGACGACTCCATAGATATTATTTAGTTACCTTTACACAAGTAATTTGAGCACAAAAAATATTAAGGCTCAGAAAAATAACCAAATTGTAGGCATTTCGCCGAATGTCACCGTTAATCCGCCCTTAGAATTCTATCTGAGACAAGAAAATTAAAAAGGACGGGCCTAACCAACGTAAATGTAAAAATACGCAGATACGGAGCTTGTTTCACTGCAGTGGTTCAAACTATATCACTGACTTGCACGTAATATTTATGTATACACACATTTTGACAACAACATAGCAGAATTAATACATAAAGTTGCTGGTGAAAGAATTTATTCTAGCAAAGAATTAAAAACGGTGTACTTATTTGGCTCAGTAATCTGGAATACAGTGATATAAAACATGTATTAGAGAATATGTAATACACACATACACACACACATAATACTCATGACACATACATTGTTATTAGAGATAGTTTAGCATTAAGTAACGACGTAAGAAATGGAAACAGTTTTAACTACCTCAAGGACCAGAGGATTCCCTTTTTTATACTTTTACTTTTTGTACTCACTTATGATGATAACACATTATTATTATTACATGAATTGTAAGAAAACACCTTATAAATATACAGTGTACTTAGAAGTATTTTATATGATTGTAGGCAAATCCTGTTATTACTTCACTGTTATTGTAATCAAATAATAAAACTATCTATAATAAATAAAAATGTAACTAAACTATGAGAAGGTAGATGAGAGGGTAGTTGAATGACTGTCGTCATAAAATAATTCTTAACACTGGATTCCCTACATGTGTTATACGTGCGTGAAGACGTATACGGTCGAACTCGATCGCAGTGACATCAGAAAGTGTATAAAAACGCAAAAATTGTCCGCAAGTATATTGTTTATGGTCGGTCGAATGTCCACCGCATAAGTAAAAATCGACCCACGTAGTCGCCGTGTCAATGAGCCCGAAGTGTCTTGTAACTTTGTGCCTTTTTATGTGGTCGTATCCTTTCGGACATGTCGGATGTAATCGATCTATACCCTTCACATTATCTATATCTTTGACCCAAATAGATTCATAACGGATATATTAATGAATAATGATAAATTTTCACAATATTCTGTTAAACCCCCGGGAATGGTTTTTCTAGTGTATGTGTTGTTAGCTTATTCCTCGTCGGTGTAACAAGAGCCTAACCGTGACAGTATAGACCGTTTCATTATTGCTATTGTCACAAGGGATGTCCATTATCCCGCGGCGCAGCGAACCATCCAGCTAATTTCGTTCTTTTGTTATAACTACCTTCTGAGCAAAAGGACGACCCGAATAATTCTTCTTTTGATAAAATTTGATCTTTTAAATACATTTTCATTGTTCAACTTCTGATGAGTTTGGCAAGTTTATCTTCATTAAATGATATTAATTTTGTATTGTTTTTCACGTTTTCGTAATATATATAAGAAATACCCATAAGTTAATTGTGCTAAGTCTGTACTCATATATGTATACTAATAGTCGTCCAAAGGATTACAGTAGAAAAATAATCCATGCTCTTAGAGAATATGTGAATATGTGTAGGGAAAAATCCTAATGAATCCCCGAGGAGCTTTTAGCGAGATATCCTAATTCGTAATGGACGAACGTGGTACATCTCTGTACAAAACATAATCATCATATTACTGATTATGATATACCAGTAAGCTCTTGCCACGGTATTTGTGAAGGTTTTAATATCAGCCGAACGATGCCCAAAATGTGTCTTGTAACCAAAACTGGCTATTAATCATTTGGTTGGAAACTTTAAGATACCTGACTTTGGAGAGGAGATTCCGCGTCATGTGAGAGCCTCCACAAAAATCTCAGGCCTCCAACACATATGGGTCCGGGGTCTCACGTGACCGTATCATGTCTCCCATGCATAATTACGTCTGAATATCTTGCTGAGCTCATTAAAAGTGTCCAGGATAAGTTTCCTAGCAATCAACTCGGGACCCAGACTTCCTTCACTTCGCTATTCACGCGCGCCAAAAAACTACTCCATAATTGATTAGCATTCTCATTGATGATTGCGTTTTGTTTCAATGTGGCCGGTTTCATCCATATTCCCGGTGTGCACTTAATGTACATAGTGTTAATAAATTTATATTGTATACCAATTATTTATAAAATTTACTTTTTTACTGCTTTTACACGTATTTATCATTATGACGATCTAATGTCGTGACAGTTGTGTTCGTGTCGTGTCGATAGCAAAAGCTGTTGTTGTTTTTTCAGTGTGTTTGAATTTAATGATTCGTATTACTGTGGAACGTAATGGGAAGAATCTCATTATAATAACTTTCAATTTTATACAACTGTCTTTGTGTTGGATCTTGTTGAACTGCTGTCAAATTGACTCGATGAATTGGGTTCTATCCCTCTATTAAATCCTGATGGTACTGAAAACAATATAAAATAACGCATAACTCTCACAGCCACACAATAAGGTTGTCTATGTCATGGATGTCTTGGACAACACAGAGTGGCAAGAACAGTCAACAAGTTAGGGCTTTGGTGCCAGGCTAGGTATAATTATGATGATAGCCAACTTTAAAATGATTTATATGTATCGGAAGTCAAGTAACCTCGTATTAAAAGACAAACGGATGTCCGCAAAAACTATAAACTGATATTTATCTTCAAATCACTAGTGTTTTAAGGTTAGGTTTGAGGTTATCTAGGTTTAGATACACTTTTTGTCATATGATGAAGAACTAATAGACATTGATGAGTTTGTGTACCTCATCCAAAAACAGCTTTATATTATGAGGTAGATTCGTAGTTAAGCATTAACTTAAAACTATAAAACTTTATCATGAATATTCATCATCATAATGAAAATTACTATCATTTATTTCAATCTTCAAACGTACAATTTTACGAAACATTTCTTCGAGTGAATTTCTCACAACAGTTCTCAAGGATAATGAAAATAAAACGATCTCCGTTCAACCCCGCCGACACTGAAATTACGATGTGAAACCTTAAACACTTTCAAAATTTCTTCAGCAGAAGAACTACGAGTAGGTACTTATCTCCTCCATTTTCAATTAATTCATCCGCAGCTTGCGAAATTAAAACATATACTTTCTAAATTACTGTGTAAATAAATTGTTGTATTACTTTATTTTGTTACATTAATTTAAATTGTTACTGCAAATTTGTTACAAATTAAAGAACTAATGTTTATTACGTAAGTTTGAATACTACTTTTCTTTATTTTGTACTGCTAGCCGAGTCTTTACTAATATTAAGAACTAGGTGTTGACCGCGGCTTCGCACGCGTGTGTGAAAAGAAAAGCAATAAAAATGTTGTTAATTCCTTTCTATCACTGTTTGCTAGGCAACTATTTGTTGTTAGATACTTACTTGAATTTAGCTAAAACATACATCGTAATGGATCTTTCGACAAAAACAAGATATTTATTCACAGTAAAAAGTAACCTGTAGTATTCGTCCTCGCAACTCTCTCCAAACCAAAAATCATACTATAGTGACGCTCCGTCCAGCCATGACAGATGAACATACAAACACACTTTCTCATTTTTAATATGAATATGGATGTAATTCCATCTCATATAAAATATAGGTAACTAATTTAGACTGTTATTTATATACAACTTTCTTTTTGATAGATAGAAAGAAATCGATAGAAAATAAAGCGCTCGAGATTATGTGTTGTGTGTATGTGTCGGTGAATTGGCGTGGGTACATGTGAATATGTATGAGTGAAACATATGTATGTATTTATTTATGACCCTAATCTAAATAACTACAATATAAAATAAATGACAGAAGTATTACTACAGTAAAATTATCGATCATGTTATACTCTTGTTTAAATTTGCTAAAACATCAAACACTTAACAAATTTACACAGTCCTTCCCTTTCGCTTGAAAGGATTCTGTTTCATAATGACAAGAATACATTAACTTTATGAATACGAGTACTATTACATCAAAACATTTCTTAAAAGGATCATAATCAAACGAACCTTTCGACCCTAATTTGGACTTGAGAGAGCAATTAGTGTATTCAAAATGTTTTTAGACGTCCGAATGATGGACCTCGCCGACTTCCATTAACATCGCTCTAACCAGTCATCATACTACTCATTTTCTTTATCTAAAAATAACACAAGATACACTCATTATTTCTTTTGTACTCTACTATTAGGTTTCTGGTAGAAGCCACGAAATGAACGAATAATTATTCTGGTTTCTCTTCTATTTTGGCCAGATATTCATCGATGATGTCTTTGGTGCTTTGCCTCACATACCACAGGGTGGATATCAGCTTCTTTGGACTGTTCACTTTAAAAAAATAACAGGCAATCTATTGTTACAAATAATGTTAATAACAAAGGAACAAAGGCATCATGTCTATCTCTTCCTGTGATACCTCATTCTGATAACATAAGATTGCGATTAGATTAAAATGTTCCAATATGGCCAGTTTTATCAATAACCAGTGCATTCGACCTGTATTATCTGACCTTTGAAGGAAGCCTTAGGATAGCATAGAAGTATGCATACTAGACGAGTAAACCAGCCATTTCGTCCTATTTACAGAGTACTGCCACCCGTACGAGCCCTTCAAATGTCCAGTGGATGGGAACTGCATCTCCATCCAGTACCTCTGTGACGGAGCCCCCGACTGCATTGATGGCTATGACGAGGACTCGAAGCTGTGCACTGCAGGTTTGTAAATATTCATTACCATGACAATTTTTGTAACCATTACCATATTTTTATCAAGTAAATAAATAAATAAACGCTTACACACTCATACCCCCGCAGTAGGATTCTCTGTGTAGCTGGTGATATGGACAACACAAATAACACGTCACTAACACTCATGCCCCGAGAACAAATATTTATCTGCCCCGGCCGGGAATCAACCCAGGACCCCTCGCTTTGCAGGCAGGGTCACTACCAACTAGGCTACGGGGCCGTCGATGTTTAAAGCCGGAGAAGAATTAGTGATTTCCCATGTGTTGCTCAAGTCTATAGACAATAGTGACCACTGACCATCAGGAGGCACGTCTAATTCTTCATTAACTTACCGGGCTATAAAAACTTAGTAAGTTGATTCATTAACTTTCATTGTCATTTCTCCAAGTATTTATTCAGCAACAACTGTGAGTTATTTAACAAAAATGGCATCAAATCACGGCTAACTTGCCTATGACCACAATAATTATTAACAGTATGAAAAATTCTTTCTATTCTAAGCCGAAGTCAACTCTTTTGGCCGTGAAACAAATGAACAATAGATTCATTAATTGCACCCGATTCTTTCTCAGGGTACTTTCGCTCTTTCCATTTTATATCTGCAAGACTTACCGTACTATAAAAAAATCAAGTTAAATATTTTTGCCATGTTTCACTGTAAAATAGGAATGCAAAGGTCTTTTCTTTTTGTCTGAGAGCGCATCTCTTAAAGAGGTCCATTGCCTACAGTAACTATTTATAAAACGTTTGTTTCAAGATAGCAAAAAACATTGCGTGATTTCATAAAACTCTCTTAGCAAAATACAAATAAGAATTCTCCTGACTAACAACATCAATTTAGAAGCAAACTAAAACCCTTTAACTAAATGGTCTAGTCGAGAGAAGGTGTAAAAGTACTTAACGCAAAACACCGACATGAAAACAACAAAACAGAAATGGCGGAATAAATGAAATATTCCGTAATATTACGCAAGAAGCCGCAACGCTCGCCCCTTGCTGAATGTTGGATTGCCGCCTACGGGCTGCGCGTGCCAAGATTTGACTTAGCCAGTTTAAGCATCTCATTAAATCTTAAGTTATGTAGGCACAGTGAATTAACTGCCGCCTTTCACGTAAGATTAAAAAACAAGTCAGGTATATGCGTATTACAAGTTAATTATCACTAACAATTTAGACGACCCCGTAGCCTAGTTTGGTAGTGACCCTGCCTGCGAAGCGAGGGATCCTGGGTTCGATTCCCGGCCGGGACAGATAAATATTGATTCTCAGGTTATGGGTGTTAGTGACGCGTTATTTGTGTTGTCCATATCACTCACGACACGTGAAATCCTATTGGGGGGTATGAGTGTGATAGCGTTTATGTTTATGTTTTAAACTTGTGAGGAGACAACATCATGAAGAGATATGCACACCTACGACATATTCATAATGTTCTCAAAGGTGTGTGAAGTCTGCCAATATGGATTTGACCAGTGTGACGGCCAATAGCCTCCCTCATAGTGTAAGAGAACTAAATGGAGAGAGAAGTAGGACGGTTATGGTTTAAATTGATGATGGTGATGAATTAATCAACCGTTATGTTCATATTATAAACACTAATGAACCGATTTTTATGAAATATTTACTGTAATTAAATTTGTAAGCCAATAAAAAGATTAGTTACGAATCTATAGACAGACAAACGTAAAATTGTATGTATTTGTCTAAAATCTACAATAAATGATTTTACAGTAACTATAATATTGTATACACAAGTTTTTATTTGAAGTCGTTTAATAAACTCCCTATCTCTCTGTACGAGCACCAGTTTCAAACGGATACATTTCCTTGTTTTATATGAACAGTCAGACAGGTATGTAAATTTCCTGAAATAAAAGTGTGTAAGACTTGGTAAGGTGCGGTAACATAAGGTATATGTTTATTATACTGTAGCGAGGGTGGGTTACAAATATCACGAAATAAGGATTATTTTGATGAACGTTTTTAAATTAGGTTTTTAAATCTCTAGGGACACGCGAACAAAGTTCCAAGTGGTAAATATGAAACAGTCATATTTTTTTATTTTGTTTTTAACTCCCAACGTAAAAATGAAGGTTATTATTATATGCTTTAGTAATAAAAAGGTAAGTTTAAGTGGCGTCATAGCTCCTAAACAGATGAACCGATTTGAGTGCGGCGGAATGTCTTGTCTTGTTGTCTGTCGAAATAGTTCTTAGTTACGTTTGATTGTTTTTATCACTTAAATCCGAAATAAGACCGTATCTGCTTTGAGTGACATCGCAAGAAAGACAACACGTTCAACAAGAAAGTTCTAAAATGTATGTATATAAAGATTATAAGTAAATGATATGTTACTACGATAACCCAGGACAAGTCAAACAAGCTTAGCTTAGCTTAGCGGTTTCACCCGCATTAATTAGAGAATAATCAATTAAAAACTATTTTAAGAACATCTCGTTAAGATCAACAATCTGCCAACCCCTGGCCGTCAAAAAATTTCCTGTTTTCACAACATTTCTTGTTACTTGTATTAGTCATAACGGGATGTTATATAGCTTTCCTCGATAAATGGACTATTCAACACAAAAATAATTTTTCATTTCGTATGAGTAGATCCTGAGATTAGCGCGTTCAAACAGACAAACTTTTTAGTTTTATATTATTAGTATGGAAGATATGAGAAACTGCTTGTCTGAAAACTTTCAACCATCTTCATTATCTTTTTGAGACAGACATTTCTCTGATTACAAATTACTGACAAAGTTAAGTAATTAGTGAAGAGGTTTGCGGATTAGTATAAAGAAAATTGTCTCAACGCGTCGCATAGTCTTTAGTATAAAATGAATATACCTTTTTTATTTTTTTACATAAGTTAATACTTAGCTAAAATTCAACCAGATGTAAAGTGGCGATGAACTCTTAGATGAAAAAACTTAATAAAACCTAATCACCCTTGCCTGAGAAGCTATCTATATTGTACATTATAGGTAGATGGTAGAACCCATTCCTCGTTCGTCCGGGGCAGTACCACCACATTACCTAGTTCTGCCGCGTAACAATTGTCTTTTAAGCAAGTGTGTTCAGATAGGACGGATGTGCTTGTGCGATATAATTATATAACAGTCAACCATCTGTCTTCAGCGGCACCAACGCATGGTACACGTGACCAACTTCGAACTGAACAAACACGTGTATTATTACTACTGTTCATTAAAATGACTAATCTATACTAAGTGTGCTATCATCCACATTCCTCTTAATAACAAATAATAACTTACTGATATTCTTATTATATTTAATATTCGTACTAAGCCGACTTATTAGCTTACTAAAGTCTATTCTACAGCGCTATTAGAGATTTGTCATAGAAGTCCCTTTATTTGATATTGATGGTTTATTTTAATTAATTTGCAAAAATTAATCTATGAAGTTCTGAAGTTTTTTATGAATTGACAATTACTTCACTTGTCTGGTTTTTCTGCTCAATAGTGGATATATATACTTCCTAATATATTAAAATAATTAATATAAAATATATAAAATCTTCCGACTCTAGTTATTATTTACGCCCGAACAACCATATTTCCTATAGACATTTATCACAGATAGTATTCTGATCTCCCCTGCTATCGTTGTCGCAAAAAAAGGGACTATTCTAGGACTATTCCTGGGCGACGGTAATATTATGCTATCGTTCTTACACTGTAGTAGTCCCTGGAATAACCTCTATCAGCAAATATATTGAGCGTGAGTCGTACTGACGTAATACAGAGCTAACCGAAATCGCCATCGCAGATTCCTTGGAACTTTCGCAATGAATTATTTACGAAGGCCTGCGCTGGGATAATTACTAATCCGAAATACGATCCATTTGGGACTCTTAATTCTTATTAACTTTATTAATGCCGCGTTCAAGATAAAAAGCCCTGGGATTTATATGGACAGATACGTACTGACACGTAACATATAAGAGCGCAAACAACTGTCAACGCGTCCGCGACAGCCGTATTTATTACACACGTTCTATAATATTCGCATGCACACCCACATACACACACACATACATATTATTATATAAGTTGTTTTAATTAAATTTGTAATATTGATCAATATCCGATAGCTTGGCCTAGGCAATGAGCTGAGTGTCCAGTAATACGGGTTACCAACCCAGTACAAGGGCCTTTGCGACACGTTATGTATCCCTTGTTTACCAATAAAAAGATTTTTATTTATTTTATATACATCAGTGAACGTCTACTCATTTATTGTTTATTTCGAATCTGTCCCTTATTATTTAAATCATTCACGTGCAGTAAAAACGGTTGAACGACAGTTAATACTTTTCTTAAGGTGAATAAATATTCACAATTCAGTAAAGAATATTCAAAAAATCCACAAAAAGAGTTGCTTTAGATTCTTTATAAAAGTATATCCTTTGTGAGTAAGTCGTAAGAAATCGATTAATTTCGTGGTTGAATTCATGAGAAGCTTTTCAGTTCATACAAATAAATACGTACATGAGAGTTATTGTAACATTTCACGCAAATTGTCTCTGTTAGTTAGTACATTTATTTTGGTAACTAAAATTAACAATTTTTAATACACCCTTATAAATATAATAAGAATAAGATAATCTAAACTTGAATCCACATTAAACAAATGGCAGAACTTAATTTCTTTTGTCATCGCATAACAAATCGAGCTTTGAATAAATAGGTACGCGGGCACTTTGCCCTTCAATTACGCAAATAGGTGATTACATATTCATGTACAAGACTCATCGGAGCCCACATCCTACTCAATCAATAGGCTGCCTAATCTGCCCTTTGACGTCAATATCTTTGAGCTTTACAAGTAGCTCAGTAATGTTATGCAAACGATCTTACTAAAACGATTTTAATAACGCTAAGGTTTCACGCCTTTTTCGATAAAACGCAGCTTCTATATTCCTTTGTTCTGTATTTGTAATGAACGTGAATTGACGAAGTTATACTGAAATACAACATCACAGCCGAGAAATGATTGTATTGTCAACGGGTCTTGATAGGATACGAGTGTTTTTTTATATTTACACGTCGGAAAATAATAAAAGTTAAGATATAGTTATGCAAAAGATAGAATTGAAGGAGAAAAGAGTTAATTGCGTATTAAGTAGTTCATCTTCTGTACGCACCTTAAATTTTCAAAAAGATATCTGCGTAATACAAGTTAATTGTCACATGCTTTAGTGAAGGAAACATCGCGAGGAAGCCTGCGTAAATGAGAGTTCTACATAATGTTCGGTGTGTGAAGTCTGAAAATTCCCACTTGGCGTGGTGTTCTATGACCTATACCACTCACATTGTGCGAGGAGACCCGAGCTCTGCAGTGGGACAAATTACGGGGTGTGTTAATGAGGTACCTATATTTTGTAGTTGACAGATATTGTGTGCTTTTATTGAATAAAGAACGGAATATCCTTTGAATGCCGAACTTTAAGGTCATATCTAATTTACAGTGTCATATCAAATTGAAAACCAAGTCTCTTAAAATATATAGTAGGTATAAATATACACTCTAGGTGTTGCCCGCGGATTCGCACAAATATAATATAAGAACATCACCAAAAAGTTTGTCAATTCATTTCTACAGCTGGTTGATAGGCAACGCTTTATTTATTCAAAGTAAAAAGTAGCCTAGTCGCCGTTGTCTTCCCAACTATTTCCAAACTAAAAATCATACCACAACGGAGCTCGGTTGCGCCGCGAAACAAGGACAAACAAACACTTTCGCATTTATAATATGAGTAATATTTACCTATTTAATTAGTTAGTAAATGCACCTAGTAGTTAACGAAATGAAGTAGAGAATTGTATTAGCCTTGGGCTACCCACATCCTGTTAACCTTTACAGTGACATCAAAATTCATTAGTCACAGCCTACGTCATACGAAAACAGATAGTTTCCCCACAAACGACGTAGTGCTCTGCCAAGGGCATGGGGTGTTATTTTACTCGTAGATTCAATTAGATTCCACCTTGTGTAACGCTCGGCTTGCGTAGTGCTTCAAGGCTGTCCAATCAAGAGGTTGTGTTTGGAAATTTGGCAAGCAATTTTAACATTAATGACCCTTTAATGTCCGGTTCGGTTATATAAATTTGCTCAAACTCTCCGCTTTCATGTAGCTATTAAATATATTAACTAGTAAGCTCGTAATCGGAAGCATTATGTCTAAAATTGAGTGACCTCAGTTATTACTATCGCGTATTAATAATGAATCATAAATGCCGGTATAATGGGTATAGTACTACCATTTTAGTAGGTCCATTAAATTGCATACATTTGTTAGTTGCCTGGCTGCTAACATGAAACAATGGTACGTCTTTAACAGAAGTTGTTCTATTACCTATTGCTTTAACACATATATGTTTTGTAATGTGTTTGGATATGTTGTTTATTTACTTTTTTGGTTAAGTAAATAAGTTTCATAATTAAAATCATCTTGCCCCTTAAGCTTTATACTGTTTCATAGATAAATCATTGTGTTTTAATCTCTTAATTTGTGTTTTAAACAGTTTTAAGTTGTTCTGGTTTTGCCATAACAAACAGTAATAAATAATGAGTATCGACCTAATTCACTAGAACGCTAGGTACTCTAATACTCTGTCAAAAGAACCAATATATCATTCCGCTGCGACTAATGTATAGTGATCAATTACGTTATTCGATACTACAGCTCTCAATTTATAGAGTTCATTCCCGTTGAATCAATTTCCATTTATTATTAGGTTAATTGATGAAAACATGTGATATTAAACAGTGATAATGTAAAGAAACTACTATGTCATGGACTAATATATAAAGTGGAAAACAGCGTCATCTGGTGTTCCTCTAAATAAACTATTTACTTTTTTTTATATTCTGATATATTTATATCTCAGCATGGATCGACAGAAGAATAGTTATAACTTTCATCTATTTTGCGTCACTTAGACTGGTCTTAAGCCATCTGAATGCAACGAACGTTCGCAAATTTACATAATTATTATATTTATCGATGTAAGAGACTCCATCCATGTTGAGTTCTTGCCTACTTCTCTGCTAATAGTGCACCTTGCTGAATGGTAACGTCTATGGTAAATGGTACTTTTGCTGGAATTCGCTGGGCTATCTTTAACCT
This sequence comes from Calpodes ethlius, assembly GCA_018251375.1. Taxonomy (NCBI): domain Eukaryota; kingdom Metazoa; phylum Arthropoda; class Insecta; order Lepidoptera; family Hesperiidae; genus Calpodes; species Calpodes ethlius. Next base: position 13,631 of record DWPA01002069.1, read on the forward strand.
TTTAAACCCTATGGAACTCAACCGCATGGACCGCAAACGCATAAAAAAATTAACTTGACAATGTTTTGGTTCTAGCGAAAAGACCACCCGTGGAAGAAACTGCCTCCTTCCTGCAGTCCTTGTTGGCTTCCCACGGACCCAACTACTTGGAGAAGCTGTTTGGAAACAAGGCTAGAGATGCCCTTGAACCGCTTGGTGGCGTAGAGAAAGTGGCTATCGCTCTATCTGGTAACATATTTTCAATATTTATGTACTATTGCAAGTTGAATCAAGTTAGAAGTTTCACATAGTTATTTATATTGGTTCCTGCTCCTACAGGTCAAACGAACAATATTTATTAACAACAAATCAACTGATGTATTTCATAATTATAACAATATATATACATATTCTGATGAGGAATAAATGAAACTCTAAAGCATTGCATTATAGTTTTGACTGAACTAAAAACTTAATTTCATTTTATGTCTAAAAATCTTCGTTTTACACTTGGCAATATATCTGCGTATAATTTGTGTTTTAACCATTTTGCCGTTATAGTGTAGATGTATTAACGAAATCAATTTTTTACCTAAATTTATTATAATTTCGCAGAATCTCAAACTATTGAGGACTTTGGAGCAGCCCTTCATCTCATGCGATCTGATCTGGAACACCTGCGCTCTGTCTTCATGGCTGTGGAGAATGGCGACCTGGGCATGCTGAAGTCTCTGGGCATCAAGGATAGCGAGCTCGGTGACGTTAAGTTCTTCCTCGAGAAGCTGGTGAACACCGGATTTCTAGATTGAATAGCGCCGGAGTCAGCCTCTGATTACTACCACGTCGTCCCTTATGCCCCTATAAGCTCCTCATTCTACAGCTACCTTCCCTACGACTCCATCAAGTACAAGAGAAATTAAATTCTCAATCTTCTTATACCTTCCCTTGTAAGATTGGAGTGTGATTGAATTAAAATCTTCCGTGCATATAGCGATCGTTTATATCCTCTCGATTACCACAACCGGCCACGTGGACTCGATTTGCTATGAACGAAGCTTTTTTTCTTTTTTAATTTTACGCGTGTAATTAATTCAATCTCTTCGATTACTAATACACTAAAATTACTTTAATTCGCGTCGTTAAAGTACTAAAGAGGATTAATTTTATTTCAGTCAATAAGTATAGGCTAAGTATATTTTTATAATGCTTTGTTAAATAAATACCGACTTGCCAATGGTTTTTGAAACTTTTGACAAATGAACAAGTTGTGTCCGGGAAAAACACTCGCGTCTACGTCGTGGGCTAGTGCACGAGCTGAAAATATCTTGCGATGTCATCGGCAGCTTATTATTTCGATTATTATCCAATATGATCTTGTGTCATCTTTTCAATAGCTAAGGTAGAAATTTATATTTCTTTGTACTCTGGCTGGGAGGACCTTCTTTGTAGAACGCCTTTTATTCCACAGTATTTTCTCATTATCGAAATTGACTGCACTGATACTGGAGTGAAATATGTTCAGCTTAAGGACTTGGCCCATGGCCCCAATCATAACTTGTAAATTAAATGAATGAATGTTTGAGTGTCGGCCTTCCTTTCGGCAAAGCTAAGAATATCTTGAAATTTCTATTCACGACGAACTTTAAGATCAGAGGCGACTCCGTAACTGGAACGTGTCCGATGTAAGCGAGATATAAAGCTGAAATAGGTCGATTTCACCTAGAAATTGCTCCTTATTAGGTAGAAAACTAACATGTTAAGAGACATTAAAAGAATGCATGCGCTTTATATCTGGCTTTTGGAAAAATCCAGAGTAGGACCATGGATAAACATATCATTGTAACGTAGATTAAACTAATGATACATTATTAATTGTAGACTATTGTAACCTGTAGCGAATAAAGTACAATTATTTTAATATGATCGATATTGTAGTGTTTATGAAACATTTTTAGATCCTTTTAGGAACTTAGTCGTCGTCGGAACATATCAGCAAACGGGTGCTCCGTGGTAATGCAAACATATCAAAATTATGTGATTAATAATTGTTAGATCGTGTGTTGTTTATTATACTTACATAGTTTAAACGGTAGAATTGAGCAATCTAGTCCTTTAATCTTAGAATCTACGTAAATTTTGATCTCTTTTCTTCTCTATTCTTAAATAACGGAATAACGCTGCAAAATGTTCGGATCGAGAAACGTTTAAAAAATCAATTGCATCAATACTGATTGCTGCTTGTGTACACTTTTTGTCTTCGATGTTGTATTTGTAACTAATATAAATAACTTTTGCCAAATGCGGGCTACGTGTACAACGAATGGAATAATTAAACCAATCAATTGTAAATACAATGCTTGGAATTTAAGATGCTTGTGAGGTAACATTAATGTAGAGATAGACCTGGAACGTGTGAGATCAAACGAGTACAATTATGAAAGGCGATGCTTTCGTTTTGGACTACTTGAATAGAAAATTGGCCGCGTTAAATATTGTCAGCGGTGAAAATATAGAAAAACCTGGAGAAGCATAATGACGAAATCTTTAACGAAATGGAGTTATATCGAGCCAAAGAGCCTGTATTTGTCAGAAGTTGTGGAAATTGTAATTAGGCGTGATGCCATCCTTCTATCACCTAAAAACCGTCTACTGACAAAAGTACACACATATCAACTCCTTTGCACACGTAGGAAATATTATAGAGAATATTCAGTAGGAATGCGACTCTTGCTTCTATTGTTTCATTCACTAGTAGTTTAAGAGATTTTAAGGGTAATATCTACATACTATAGAATTTTAACTTGCGTCAGATCTTAATATTATATGTATAAATATAAAATCTATTGTACTATTTAATGTCTACAGACGACCTTTGAACTCTTGTTAGTTGACATGTGTTTTGATCTAAGTATTTGGCTTATCTATTCTTAAAAGAAGATCAATAAATCGATCATTAAATTGGTTTTTTATTTACCCTGATACCCTTTGAAACATATT
>DWPA01002070.1:0-16602 GCA_018251375.1 Calpodes ethlius
GTTACCATAGTTTAATGTATTCTATACAACAGAGATATGCAATATGCTAGCTTGTTTCTAGATGTGCCTTGAAAACGCTAGGAAACTCCCTCGTCCCGTGTCTCCTATTTCAGTTTTATTTTCTTATCTTCGCAATTTAATTTCCTTTTTTATTTTGATTCTCTTTACTTTAATTTACTCCAAATCATACAACAAAAACCCATTATCATGCATTATACACGCAATTGGCTGTAAAAAAAAATACAAGAAAAAATTGTCAAAATTCAAAACCCGAATTAAAAAAATACATTTCCGCGAAAACAAAGTTAGAATAAATTCGAATGAATCAGGTTGTCGTAGCGTTATTTACTTTTGTCGAAACGTCGGATCCCATGAATCATTCATGTTTCTAAAAACAGTATCGCATTACCCTTAATCATTGTCTTGAGAAATAAGGCTGGGGACGTACACGAACAGACAATGGAATTTTAGTAATGGTTACGTGGTGTCAGTTTATTTAAAAAGAGCGATTTCATTGAAGAATACTAACACTTTTGTTCGAGATATTTGTTTGAGAATGCACTCGTCGACACCGCGACCGCGAGCGCGAGCGCGTCTCGAGATTGTTATGAAACCGAACCCGCCGAAGCCCGATACCCATCACCTCATCGCTGAGCTTACTAAGCCGTAGGTCGCTAGGAGACAGTACGATCAGTACGGTCAGCATACTAATACCGCTTATATCCGGCGCGTCGGATGGCTATCATCAAACAGTACAGGGGGGTGGCGGTGCTTGAAGCGGGATACAGAGAGGCTACGATAGTGAGTGCATTAAAAGCGCGTTCGGAAGCTTCTAAGGGGCTAACTGCTTGTGTTGTGACCAGGTGGCGCCCGCACCCCCCAGGAAGATTACCGATGCGAGCCCTGTAACAAGAGCCTGTCGTCCCTGACCCGGCTCAAACGGCATATCCAAAACGTTCACATGCGGCCCTCCAGGGAGCCAGTCTGTAACATTTGCCGGCGGGTGTACTCCAGCCTCAATAGCCTCCGAAACCACAAGTCGATCTACCACCGCAAGCAGCAACCGCCCTCCGCCGGCCAGGGCCCCTTCTACCCCGTCAATTGACGCCGGAACCGTTCGCCATACACGTTGCCATTCGAAGAATCAAAGCTGCCATCCTAACCACCTAAAACGCCATAGTCTTGCCCGTAGACATTTGTTAAGTTTAAAAATTGTAACGCGATATGTTCCTAACATTTGTAAATAGCATAGTTTTACGTGTACTTGCATGCGCTCGCCAGACTTATATTATGTATGTATGACGTACTCGTACCTACTCGTATCGTTACTAAACCAAACTGTACGCTTGGTAAGCGAGGGCCGTGCGCCGAGGACCTCCGGCCGCGGCGCTGGCTTACACTATCTCGCCTCTGGAACCAATTGGAACATGTATGATCGGTACACGCATAACCACCAACGTTTGTTTTTAAAAGCGCATTAGTCAAATTAATTTTCAAATTGAATCACGTTAAATTGCCTCTACAACCCAGGTTCAAAATTGCCACCCGAATTGTTTAGCGGCACTGAATTGTGCCAATTGGTTCCTTCAAAATGGGACCTGTTGGATGCGAGCGGTCGCTGTGGTGTTGGTGTGCCCTGCGTTGGTTAGGGGCGTCTCCGTTGACTAATGCGCTAATGTTGGTTGTTATGTGTGGCGCAGTGGGCCCGCTGGGGGCGGGTCACCGCTGCGAGGTGTGCGGCAAGTTGCTGTCGACGCGGCTCACGCTCAAGCGGCACACGGAGCAGCAGCACCTGCAGCCGCTGCACTCGGCGCGCTGCAGCCTCTGCCACAAGGTGTTCCGCACGCTCAACTCGCTCAACAACCATAAGAGCATCTACCACCGGCGCCAGCGCGGCCTGCCGCAGCAGACGCAGCCGCAGAACCTCACCACCGGCCCCGACAAGCTGGCCGGCTCGATGGCGCCCACCCATCACAACATCGACTTCTACAAGTTCAAAGATCAATTCAACGTCTAAACCTTGCTTGCTCGCATCTCACCTTCCGTTCTATCGTATCGTACTCGTACACTAGATGGTTTATTTTCGTCTCCCGTTCGAGATGTCGTATAGTTATTTTGTGAGACTTATTTACATGATTCCTTTGTCAGTTGTTAGACTTTAAACTTGTAAAGGACGTGACATTCCAAACGGAGTAGGAGGGCGACGATGTCGTCCCGCCGAGCGCCGCCGCCGCGACGCTGACGCGACGCGACGACTAGCCCGAGCGCCCGTGAGTGCAATACTGCGGTAAATGACGATTCCTCAATTTTTACACTATGTTAAATGTGTGACAATAAGGCGAAGAGAAATTAATATTTTGAGAAAAGAGAAAAATCTTGGTGCTGTAAATTTATATATTAGGCTTAAATTTATAAAAAAGGAACAGTGTTCGTTGTAAGTAACAAAAGAGGCATATTGTTTTCAATGTTGTGTTCATTTTCGGCGTTTTGCAATTTTATTTATTCTGTATTTTTACCTTCATGATCTCACACTTAGATATTTATACGAGATTACTAAAAATCTATTTAAAAATAAATAAAATTTATATGATATATAATTGGCTTATGAGGCTTTTCAAATTTATTATTTTATTTAGGTGTTTTGTTCATTCACTGTAAGACTGAAACGTTCAGACATAACGTAGCACCAATAGACGAGAAACTGAACTCAGTTCCGACGATACCACCCGCAGACGCACGTCACCACAGCCAGCACAGGATACCAGGACAGCAGCCACCACCAACAGTTCAATACAATACTATGATCATCACAATCCACTATCATACTACAACACAATACAATACAATACAATACATTACAATACAATACAATACAATATAATAGAATACAATAAATCCCGACACCTACCATATTACTCTTGCTTTTTAAGTCGACGCTAACTGTATCTAGTCGACGTATGTTTATGTTTTTCATTTCCGTTATTACGAGAGGTTAGTTTAAAGTGATCGATGCACAAAAACGCATTTGTTAGTGAATCGCAAGGTGCCATTTTAAGCAAATCGATATGGCTATTTTATTATATTTTAGTTTAATCAGATTTTTAGTTACTATCAAACTTAAGTTTTATCACTGTCTTGTGTTCGTTTCTATTTTTTTTTTTATTATTATTATAATTATTATTATTAATAATATATTTTTGTCGAATTTTTCTGTGCAATTCGGCGCGGTGTTTTTCTTATTTTTTATTTTGTTAATTTACATAGTGTACATTGAATTACAATTTTGTTGCCGTTTTTTTTTACTAAACTGTAATTACACAACACATAATTAATATTAATATTAAAATACATAATAGGTAATATACTATTAAATCTTAATAATTCTCAGTGTTAAATGTTCCTAAATTTGAACAGTGAATTTTTTAATCGAACTATTTCAAACGCAACTTTTTGCTTGCCATACGTAGTCGTAACAATATTATAGATTATTTTCGTGTAGGCAGATATTGGTCATATTTTACGCGTAGTCTAGATTCAGCATCTCTTCTCCATCCCTCGTTTGCTTTACGATAATACTCTTGATGTAATAAAGGTAATCGTGTATTCATGTACCGCGGTTCATCGTTTGTGTATGTGACTAGTCGTCTAGTAGCGTAGATGTGTAACAATAACAGTACAGTACCGTAACTCTAAATAATTTTACTCCGTGTGTCTCTGAATCTAGACTTTTCGGGTTCGTTTACTGCATCTTTAATCTATGACAATTCTAGTTCAATGATACATCACTATTTTCCGCGACGACAGTCGCCATATAATATTGTTATATTACTTTTCTGTAGACGTAAGAAATCCTTATAAGTGTAAATGTAAACACATAATTTATTGTAACGATATACACACTAAGTAATTATTAGTGCCTGCTTTACATAATTGTTTTTTAATCGGGAAAAGACATATTTTGCGTAACTTCTAAACATTAGGGCAGTGTTCGGAACACTTCCTACTTACCTAGAAGGTATCGACGCTATACTACATATACATACTTTAAATAACAAGTATGAGAGGCTTCCTAAAGTAACGTTAAAAGATTATGTTGTTATTACTAGATGCATAACGCTTAGCCATTACTATTTGTTTAGTTATTGTAAGCTTTATTACGATAATTTGGAACTAATTGGAAGACTAGTGATTTGGTGCTAAATTGGATCGTTCGTTAGAAGGTAAAAATGTTTAGAATTCGAAAATTTAATCAAAATTTTTAAACATTTCGCAACATTCCGAGTGAGAAGGAAAAATGTTAAGTTTTTATTTGCAACAAATTGCAAAATTTTGAACGTAAAACGTAGGATTGTTGTTTTTTGTGTAGTAATTTAGTAATAGTTTTATTGTTAATTTGGGTTTGGGACATTAACTTAGTTCACTACTTAGACGTAAGGTTTATCTGAATGGAATCGATAGCAGTAATAGTGTCTACATGGTTACTTTGCTATTCGTGATACAGGGATGTGCTGCTGAGAGAGGCAGTTCGGTCGTAGCTCGTAGCTCGTAGCTCGTAGCTCTAGGAGAAAGATCTTGTGAACTTTATTTAATAACAAATGTTACTGGTTGGAAAACTTTGCCAAAATCTAATAAGCGCTATAGACTGATTAGACTAAGAACGCGTTTCAATTGTACACTATTAGGCGTATTTTCTAGATTAAAATTGTACAATTATTTACTAAATTATTAATAATTTTATACAAAAAAATTGACAAGTCAGAAGCGTGAGCCGTTTTGGTGTTTTAAAAGTTACTTTTTGTGATTCGAGGATCTTTATTTTGGGAAGTTAGACGTGTAGTGGATAAGTTTGGGGATCTCAACCGATCTGTAAGGTCCGAGGGTTTGGGGGCGAACTACAGCGTGTTCTAAGGAGCAGAACACATCCCTGTCGAACTACATTAGTTAGGATCTTAGCGAGTGTAAGACTGTTTCTGTGACCTGTTTAAGTTTTTATCCTTCGACGTGTTGAGGCACGTAGCCGGTGTCTCGGCGCCACTTTATTCGATGTGTTCTTATACTTCTTGTTGGCATTTTTACTTATTTTATAAGGAATCTAAATTAATTTATTGGTTGTTGTATTGAAATTTTATTTTTTTTTCTTCTTAAATTATTATTCTATCCTTGAATCTAGATGTTTTTGTTAACGATTGGCACTAGTGTAATGCAGTCCATTAAGGATTCAAATTGTGACAAAAGTGTGCCAAGGACGTTGTTTTTATGGTTTTGTCTTCCATTAATGAAAATGCTCTCGCTAGTGAGAGGTTATTTACACGATTGGCTGATTGTACCCATGTACGAGGATCACAGTACCACAGATGTTAATGGACTGCACGCGGACCTAACGTACCGTAGATATCGACCTGATACGCATCACATGTAATATGTATAAATAGTTCTTTTCCTTCCTTACTTTAAAGTTAGAGAAACTTGACGTAAACTACTCATAAAGTGTAATTGTAATCGTTAAACTGAACTTCATAAATCCTAATATTGATGATAATGGCGTTTTTAATAAAAACAAATATACAAAAGTGATTAGTTTTATTGATGGCCCCCGACGTGCCCCCGCTTGTAGTGTGTTGCATCTTCCGCATCTTCCGTACACGCTTGTTCCGTGGTGTTGCCTGCATCCGACCGCCGCCGCCATCGCCACTGCATGCCCCCTCTAACACCTCATCGGCCACCGTAGCTTCGCCATCATTTATATTTATTTTCTTTTAATTTTACTATTTATTTTTATGAATATTTTTCAATCACTTTTTTTTCATTCCTTTATCAAGTTATCATATGAGAGGGACGTAAGTCTGTGTTCTGTGCAACTTAGAAGTGATCAGCTAGGTCTTCGTACTGTTCGGTCACCGCGTACGGGGACCACCCCCACATTTGTTTTGTTTTCGATTTGTTTGCAGGTAAAAAGTTATTCTCCTGCACGCTATGCGCGAAAGTGTTGTGCTCAAAGGCCTCGCTGAAACGGCATATCGCCGACAAGCACGCCGAGAGGCAGGAGGAGTACAGATGCACGATATGCGAGCGGGTGTACTGCTCGCGAAACTCCCTGATGACCCATATATACACCTACCACAAGTCGAGGACAGGGGAGACGGACCCAATCCGGTTTTTTTAGTGACTACTCGGGCGGAGTTGGCGCGGCGCGCGGCAGGACTCGAGCAAAGAGAACCGTCTGGCCGACCTGTGCTCGGCAGCCGCTCGTAACATCGCTCACAAAGGTTAGCAACTGTTTATAGACAAGTAGGACAGTACCTATTGGACACACGCTCACATCTCACGATGGACCACGATAGACGGTTAGGAACTAACTTGAGGGACCCCTTTTAGTTACATTTCTGTTTTATTGTTTTCGTTATGTTTTTTTCTAAATTTTACTTTGAGTTATAATTTTGATTTTCTATTTAAATCCTGAGCCGAAGGCCCCCTCCCGTCGGGTTTCGCAGTTTTGACGTTGTTGTGTTGCTTGGAGCATGCTTCTATCATTTTGTTATCACGTGTTCTGTGTCATTGTGGTTGAAAGAATTTCCTAAAATTTTGAATATATGACAACTCGTGATTACTGTGTAGTTAGTCAATGTGTACAGTGCATATTATTAGTATTATACCTTACCTAATATTATTAACCTCATACATTCTACGTACTTATTTTAAACGCTAATACTCGTAACCTGCGAGAATGGCATCGAACGTTTGGAAGTCGCTTAGTGTGTAGAACGGCGGCCGCGAGGTGCCCGCGAGCCAGCCGGAGCCGGACGGCACTACATGTGCTCTGTTGTGTTGCAGCCGTACCGCCTCTCCGCATGCCCCCGCCCACCGCCGGCGGGATCAACGAGCCGCAGGAGTGTCCCTACTGCCGCAGGACATTCTCTTGTTACTATTCCTTGAAACGACACTTCCAAGACAAGCACGAGCAGTCGGACACGCTGTACGTGTGCGAGTTCTGCCACCGGAGGTACCGCACCAAGAACTCGCTGACGACGCACAAGAGCCTGCAGCACCGCGGCTCCAGCGGGATGCTGAAGCGGCTGCTCAAGACGTCGGCGCTGCACAGCGCGCTCGCGCCCTCCCCGCACCACCTGTTCGACCTGGGCGCCGGGGACCACGGCCCGCAGCTGCCGCCCGGCCTCCAATGACCGCAGACCACGGCTTCGACACGCTAACGCGCCCCGTTGCGAGTACGACGCCACAGCCCGCCGTACTCCCAACGACGATAGGGATAGCTCATGTGCAATAACGGACGATGCCGCATATTGGTAAATTGTGTATTATAATGGTAGTAAAATATTGACGTTAGGTTTTAAAATTACGTGAACAGTATTGTCGCACGTCGCATGTCGCACGACGCACGCGACTTAGGAGTCGGTTAGTGTACGCTTCGACGATCGGAGACCGCGACGGTCCCGCACGAGGTTCAACCAGTGTTCATGATGACAATGTAATTCAGAGCAATACTAAAGTATTCATATTTCTAGTACTGCCAAATTATGCCAACTGTATTGTAGGGAAATACATTTTTTAAAATCACTTTTGCGATAAATGTCTAGTGTCAAATTAGATTCGGTAACTGTACAAAATTGAACGTACAAATTTTAACAGTAAACTAAAAGATTGAAGAAAATATTTTTTAATGAAACTTTTTTCGGATCGCCAAATCTAAATTTTTAAAGATACAGATTATTTAGGGATTAATTACAAAAAAATTAGATTTAAAAATGAATAAAAAAAAATGTTGATGTTGAGTAAAAATTAAAGACTTCTTAGAATCTGATTTTGAAAGTACAAAACTAAAGTCTAATCGAAGAATAAGGTGTATTTATTCTATGTGCGTTTTGGCTTCAATAATAATGGTAAAATAATGATTACGATCAATGTATAAGTAGCCGTGCCTTCGTTCGTCTTCATGCCATTACTTGGGTTGGTTAGAGAGAATTTCCGAACTGAGAGGAGCGAGGAGATTTGACGGTAGGGAGAGAGACGGGAGCAGTGGGGTGGGGGCGGGAAGCGCACAGGGGCAGGCGTGTGCGCGGTGCGCGCCCCGCATACAGGGCTAGCGAGGGGCGCGCCTGCGCCCGCGCACTGTACGCGCTGTGCGCGCTGTAGGTCTTCGAGAAGCAATCTGTTCGACGATCGTATACGTGTGCATGATTTCAAATCATGAATCGTTTCTTCTGTATAAAATTACGTAGCTGTTAGGTCATTAATATAATTATATTTAATCTGTATCCATTTTGGGATTTCTCTCTATGAGTGTATAGTGGTTTCTTATTTAAATGTCGACCAACGTAGCGGACGTCTCGTTAATGAAATTTATTAGATTATTATTATTATTATATTATTCTCAAAATTAAAAGTCTTAGAAACGACCATGAGATGGCTGCAGATTGTAAAAATATTTTATTTACTTGTAGAAAATTACCGCATTTGGCTGAACAATTCGAGGGATACATATCTATTCAGGGTGTACATTGAAAATCATTGTAATATCATTAAATAATCGACAATTAAACCACTAAGTGACAACCCTACATATCACAGATAAAATATCTATAGACAGTAACGCTTCACAGGAAGAAAAATATTAAAACACCGTGATATTTCGCAAAGCCAAAGAGAAGGAAATGGGGATAACGTTTTGCCAAGTTGCATTTATTCCACTAGAGTAAAAGATATTTTAAAACAAAACAATATTGACTACGACAGTAACCGTGCCATATCCGTAATGTGATCCGTATCATTTAACAAAGAGTTTGGAACTTGCACCATATCAATCGGTCACTACGAGTGAACGTCGTGTTAAGCTAGCAACACTGCAGCACTGCAACCCTGCAACACTCGAACGAAGCAAACGTACATCCGCAACAATGCAATTTAGCCAACATAAGCTTTCTAGAAGTATAAAGTTATTTTTTGCATTTATTTTTCCAATGATAAATAAGGTAACACTGATTAAGAATATTAATATAAGTTTAATCGTATTATAGATTTCTTTTTCGGAATGTTGCATATTCGTATTTGTGATAATGAGTTTTTAAAACGTTATTTGGTATAATTCCGAATATATTTTAAAGTAAGTTTCTTTTTATTCAGCTTAACTTAATTAGATGTTATTAGTCGGAAGGTATAGGGCTCTAGGCTCAGTTTATGATTTACGTTTAGGTCGTGTGGCGAGGTTCTCCCGGGTATTGAACTGTACGGCGCACGGACCCGTACCTCCATTGTTCGTAATACCTCAGAAGATTTGTTTTTTTTATTTTAATTTTTATTACATCGTTGAACTTGGCTGTCTGTTTAGATTCCGATGGACTAATTATCATGGGTAATCATCGGTTCGGAAATCTTCATAGTATCATTTTAGGGAGCTTAGAAGAGAAAAAGCAAGCGGGTAGTTTGAATTGTAAATATGTTATAAGTTAGCAATTAACACTTATTGAAGTATCGTGGCATCATTCGGGAATAAAGCCTCGTGATATTATTAACTAAATAGTAAATAGATAAAATCATTAACGGAAAGGATTTTTATATATTCTACTAATGGATTTATTGATAGTGAAACTTAGACTTAGTCTTTCTCTAACGTTTTTTAGTGTTTGCGTTTATTGTTTTCGCTGTGCAATTAGTTGGAGCTCGGCTTGTTGTTGACGGCTTCGTTGTAAAGGTTCGGATTCATTTTCCCACCAATTTTGTTCGTTGTTTGGATTTTTTCTAAATAGGAATTCTAAATTTGATCTCAAATGACAGCTGCGAACTACATCAATTTTCGGAGACAGCCGTTGGTGATTGTTACTAGGCATAGGTTATCGTGTTAAGTTTGGATAAGTGTCGGCAAAAAGACGAGTATTCTTGAGGGTTCAAATCGCAGCAAAAAATTACCAAAAGTGTGTAAACAAAATTTATATCAAAATTTCACTAGTATCCAAAAGCAAGCTACGGCGAAACAATAAGTTTATTTTATATTTTGCAATGTATACCAAAATACTGCATTTTTAAATAGTAAGTTTTTAAGTGAGAAATCTTTTTTTTTTTTATAAAATACAGCATCGTCTGGATTGATTAACAAGTTATATTGTTTTCGCTTGTTCGCAAAGTAATTTATTTTACGTTTGTAAAGAAATACTTACGTTTAAACAAACCGACTGTGTTACTAAGTAAGGTAATGCACAAAATAATCAGCAACGGAATGCCTTCGTAACAGTACAACTATTACAATAGCCTACAATAAGTAAATATTTATAAGATTATAACTTAAAATAACAATATGGGCTCACATTTTACAGAAGTAGGTTTCATAAGTATTGCGGGTACTTGGAGAAATTCGCCGCCATCTTGAGCGACTTTGACTCCATTCAGTCTACACGTAAAATTATTACACTACGATACTGAGTGCATTTACAGTTTTTTCTCCATCGAACGAATAGTTTAATTATTAATTCTAGTAATTTTGACACCATATTGTTATTTGTAGTACCCTATATTGTTTATCTGTTGCAAACTGATACTTACCAATTATTTTTTCACAGACCAGATAAAACTATATACTGCCAATTACATTTTCATTGAATTCGCTTGTGGATGTAATTAACTATCTCATAAATATTCATAATAGTACGTAAAGATCGAAACGATATATTTTTCAAAGAAATATGAATATAGCACTGATGTAACAAATTCAATTTAATATTTTGATACGTATAAATTAGCTCCAAATAAACCGCAAACGCGCAAAAACCTAACATTAATCTACAAGTTCACAAAACGATTCACAAATAAATCTTGCTTTTTAATATAAGTATTACCTCCAATAATTTTAAGTATTACCTCCATTAAATCGTTTAATTTTTAATATAAAATACTTAAATGTAGGAAGTAGAACCCGTCGACGCGGCCCGCGCCGAGGACCGGGTTGGACGTTTTCATTAAATAACATGTATACGGGGTAGGGTAAGTAGTAGCGGGCGCGATGTCCACCCCGAGGCGTTCTCCGCGGGGGCGGTCGGCGGGCCGCTTTGCCCAGGACAAGTCAATATACGTGATCATTTATATTTATGAAATACAATTATTATAGGTATTGTCAGACTAAAGTTATGCAGTTGTTACATAGTTCTTCCCATACACACATTATGTTTGTTATCCATAACCATATTTAAAATGCAATAGTTTATCGTCGACGTTTTAGTTTTTGACCGTTATTTTTGTAATGGACAAAAATTAAAATCCAGACTACCTCAGTTCACAATAGTTAATTATATAAAATAATTTTAATTGCTCGACCGGAGACGGAAGCCATTTTTAAGAATAAATCGACTACATTTGAACTAATATGCTGAAGATACAAATCGCACCGACTTTAATTTTGTTCGCTCTAATCCCATTATTGATAAATATTTATATTTATAGGATATAAATCGTTTGTTGAATCTATACACCATTTTACATATACATACTTGTATTTTTATAACTTCCACGTTACTTGTTCTGTTTTAGTAGCTTAAAAGTCGATGGTATTTATATCTCGAGTCGTGTGTATAAAGTAAGTCGTTAAGAATAAATAAGTCGTTATATTCTTAAGCCAATAGCTTTAATATTTACAGTATCTTCCACTTAATGTAATTATTATAAATACAGTTATAGCAATAGTTCCCATCTGCCACAGTACCTCAGTAAATATAACTATCGTATACTTGTAATTTAAGTATAGCAGATTATCCATGTCCTACCAGTATTCTTCAGTTTTAATGTTGTTGTTTTAAACGTTCAGTCGAAGCATCACAAATTTACAACAATTTATATCGGTGCCTGAGACACGATGTATCATATGATAATTACGTATTTTTCCTTTAACGCTATGATTTATTATTGCGGTAGTTCTATGGTTGTTCGTATTGTTGGGTTACACCATAAATAGATGACTTCTTGGTATTAACACAGTAGATTCAAAGTCAAATGTTTCATCTATTTGGTCGATATTAATTAGTGACTAGTACCCATACGATCCCCGCCAGTCCAACACTGCAGCTCGGCTACAAAGCTACCAACTTTATGTAAGATAATTTACTACTAACTTCAGAGTACCATATCGTATCATACATCTCTCTTCTGTCTATAAATCTATTTTTCAAGTAAATGTTCCCGTTCCATATTTATACTCAGATTTTCTATAAAAATAATATTTAAGTCGTTCTATGTGATCGTTACCTTATAAATATTCACAAATAAAATCTGCTAATCCCTTTAAACTAGTAACATAAATCATAGTTCCGTAACTCAAAGTGCACTTACGTCTTTTATATAAGAAGTATTATAATAACTAGTTCACCGCCTCTCCGGTCGAGTAATATCGTTGCTAGCCAGTTTTTGCAGTAACTATATTAAAAAGTATTTACAATATACCCACTTATGACAAACAATATATTGCTATAAGTAACTTTTTATCTACAGATTGAAGTGAAGCAGCGGTCTAATTCGGTTGGAGGTCGACCGGACCCGCGTTTTGTTTGTTAGCAGTTCGTTGTTCCCAGCAGGGCACCGGTCGGTCGCGATCGCATACAATCATATTGCGCAGGCGCCGCCCTCCGGTCATCTTCAGCCGAATTGCACCGCTGTTACTTGTTATGATTGGGTGACACATTTTATACACAGAAATATTTTTT
The DNA here is from genome assembly GCA_018251375.1 of Calpodes ethlius. NCBI lineage: Eukaryota > Metazoa > Arthropoda > Insecta > Lepidoptera > Hesperiidae > Calpodes > Calpodes ethlius. Next base: position 12,696 of record DWPA01002070.1, read on the forward strand.
TATGAAAACAATTTATATGTCGATGTTAATTAAGTGGCAATTCTAATTTTAACTGCACTATATTTTTGCTGACACGTTTAGGTTAGATTTTTTCTTTTTTTTTCGTAATTTAATGTATGCACGATCTGCGTTCTTATTAGTAATGATATTTTTTTCTTTTTCTTAAGATTTTCTCGTCATAAGTGATACGTACCCTCGATTCATGATGAAAACATACACATTTTATTAATTTATTGTATTTTTATAGCAAACAAACGTTAAAATCGAGCGTATGTGGCATTTACGGCCGTTTGATATGCCTAACTAATATTGTGTTAATATTATGTCAAAGTTATAGTTTGCCATCGTTGTCAAAGAGGAAAAATATGTTTTTACTACATTTAGTTTAATGAGTTTTGTTATACTTTTAATGTTTGGAACAGAGGGATGGGGTTGTAAAAAATGTTTAATAGTATGGTGTATCGATCGATAAGGCATAGTGCGGGGGACCGTAGGTAAGCGGCCCTATAGGATGGTAGGGCTCCTCTTGAACTTGTTGTAAGTTTAACATCTTCAGTCAAGACACTTAAAGTACTGTTGTAGACTGTGTGGAAGTCGACTATAACGAATTAAGGGTGTTGCGTAACCAGTGGAATCGTAAAAAACTGTTATGTTCATTGATTCAAATCATAGAATAATGGAAGAACTAAGAATTTAAACATTTTTAGTACCTAAGTATATAAAAATATTTTTACTTAGTATATAATGAATAATTAAAGTTTTACTTACTCAGCATTTTAAGTCGGCAGCCTACGGTATATAATTACTTTGGTCGACCGATATTAAACAGAGATTGACATTTTGCACGCAACAAAATTTCCCGCCAAATATAACATTAACGTCACTCGTATTTACATATTATGAGTTTTAGATGCTGGTCTTTCGGCCTATACATTTTTTCAATAAAAACCACAGAATACTTTACTCCTGTGTTCATTATTATTTCATTACGTATATAAACGTTCGGAAATCATGCTAAATATAGTATTTGCTATACCCACTACGGACAGTACATCTAAAATCTAAACAGTTTTGTTAATTTAGTTCATTCTTCTTTATTTTTTCACGATTTCATTGGATATGTAATGGGAGTGTCTTTACTTGTTTTGATGTTGTTGATATATGTGATTAAGGAATCAACTCGGGTTGCGTAGTAGGTACATATCAAAAGTCGGGTAACTAGTACTCTAAGTATCTTTGAATCTGACATGCAGTAATTTATAATTACTTGCAATTGGGTTGTTTTAAGCGGTCCTTTAGGTTTGCATTCGAAATCTACGTTTTGAATTGTCATGGGAAATATAACAGTTGGATGTAATAAAAGTATAAAATTAATAAACTCGCAGTGATTCCATTGATATTGTGGTTTTATTTTATTTTCATCCCCTTCACCTCTTTTAATTAATTAGGACGTTAATTAAAATAGTTATATTAACCGTACAAATAATTACGATATTGGCTTGCCAAATATTAAGCAATCACTCTAGTGAAAGGATGTACAACAGATGCAAAATTTACTATTAAAAAAATATATAATAGCAAGTATTATAAATAATATTTGTACTAATAGAATTCTTCATATAAAATCGAAAACAAATGGTACCTTACCAAAAACTAAATATTGTTTAAAAGGAGAAGTAAGTGTGGTGTTTTATACTACCTTCATGATTCTAAATTACAAATTATTGTAGTAATTTTATATCACTGTAATGTCTCAGTCTTTAACAGTGCATTTTATGGTTTCGGACAGTCTTACTCATTAATTAGTTAAAAAAGCTAACGTCGTATCCACATTAATTATGGTATAAAATGTCACGAGGACACATTGATTAAAAAAATGGAAGGAAATCCGTACAAATTTTGCTTTTTAGGGTTCCGTACCTTCATCTACCACTACTCTATTTGACAACTATAAAAAGTATGCAAGTAGTATAGTATAGTAGTATATCCATTAGAAGGTAATTTAACATTTTTATTGTAATTTGACTGAAAGTTCATCGATGTCTCTTAACATCTGTAAAAGCAAAAACTTCACCGACGCTTTGTCGGAAAAAATGAAAATGCATCATCTTTTTTTAACCTGCTTTTAAAGGCCAACGTCCACCGAAGACGCCACTGCACTATCCATTGACAGTCACACTACGAGCAGCTTCAGGAAAGCTATGTTATACCAGAATTGGTTGGTTACAAAAAACTGAGGGTGCGTCGAGAATTTGCGCTGATCATATCATCAAGTCAGACAAATACGTGATATATTCCATAACCCAGGTGTCTTAAATTACTTTGCCCTAAGCTACAAATGGAAACGCCGATGTCCACCACTGTAGGTCTGACTAGAGCAATAAATACCTTAAATTACTCTCACGATAGGCTTCACGTTTTTCATACCACTTCGAGTATGTACGCAAAAGCAATATTTTTATTTTGTTTTGTTACAATTACAAGTTGTTAGTTAAATTTAAATACTGGGTATAGCCTGTAGTGACCTGGGTAGTATTGTATAGATGAGACGATTTATGAATAAATAAATAAAACTTATGGCAGCGTCCAATAATCTGTATGTTCTTGGATATCCTGGATATTGGGACCTATATACCCTTGGATAAAATAGTATCTAGATAAAATATAAGTTGGTAAAATCCATGTATTGTTCGCCGAGGAGATTATATCGCCTCATCTATTTCTGCTGTGTAATAATTGTCTTATAGCGGTTGGGTTCTGGTCTGAAGGGTGCTGTAGGTTGCTATTTACACTTATAGAAGAGGCTTATCTGACCGTAAGGATAGCAACGCATTTGTAACTTTGTTTGTTTGATAGATTACTAATAATTACTAACACTGACAGTCCACACAGACGAATAGTAACAAACTGATATTCTTTTTAACACCTAATATTTTCAGGTTATACTAACTACAGCCTCTCCTAGAGTCCTATGCAAAATTTGTCACAAGTTATTATGGGCTGCAGGGGAAGGTAGCACTGCAAGCTCGTATGCTACTCTTATAACGTTATATCAGGTTGTAATTATTTGGCAACTGCTTGGCAACAGATTTTTGATGACGAACAATAGATAAACATAATTTTCTGGACGGATATCTAACTAAACTAAAACATTAAGTAATAAATGGATATAATCACAAACTGAATAAATAGAGAAGCAACAAAAGAGATATTTATTCTAATTAATATTGTAAACCAACTGCCTGTCTCTTTTTTGGCCTCTTATTGTAATATTATCAGTTGTTTATATTTAATATTTTAACCTGCAACAAAAGAACACGTGCACTCATTTAACTATCGTTAAAAAGGAAAATTTTAGCCAAAAGTAAAAACCGCTACAACATAAGTATACAGATACCCAGCATAAATTAAAACCTAAACCTAAATGGCCATGGCAGGTCATAACCGCATATTAGTTCAGGTTAGCACTTTACGTCATGTAGTTCCGGCTAGTTTCATATACTCAACAATGGACCACGTATGAGATAATAAAAAAAATAATATAATATATAAATCACATAAAAATATTAGTTACCAATGTCCACCTGTGTCACCTCTTTGTAAATAGAAATATCAACTTTTATAATAGTTTACCTTAGACTGTCACAAAACCTAAATTTCTCAACTTCCTAATTGTTTACTAGATACATCTATATCAGTTAAAAATTTATGAATCGCTCCTAAATCGGATGTGTGAAAGTAAGCCACAATACCCACTGTTTCCAACTTTAGCAATTCATTCTCTCAGTAACTTTATTGTAACACATTGTACATAGAGCATATTTTCTAATACATATAATAAAGTACTCTATGGTTACATTTAAAATGCAAATTTTACATACTATGGTTTAATTGAATGACTATTTCA
>DWPA01002071.1:0-16596 GCA_018251375.1 Calpodes ethlius
TGTACTCAATAAAGCAAGTTGTATTGTGAACATGAAAAAATAGCAATCCGTAGTTGTTACGTTGGGATATATTCAAATGACTTGAAACACATTCAGTAAGCTTAACAGTTTAATAAAAATCTCACACTGTGAGAACATTCAACTTAACCTACGTTCATTTTCATAAAAATATCCTACTCAAACACTCTCACTGACTTTCTGGAGGTAGATATCTTTAGTCTTCTTCTGCTTGCGATTGCCTCTTTTTCTTCTTTTTCTTTTCGCTTTTAGGCTCTTCCGGTTGTTCTGCCTCTTCCTCAGCTTGAGAAGCTTCTAGAGACTTTTTCTTTTTCTTCTTCTCACTTTTAGGTTCCTCTGGTGCCTCATCTGCTGCCTCGTCTGCTTCAATCTGAGAGACATCTAGAGATTTTTTCTTTTTCTTTTTCTTCTTCTCTGATACACCATTGTCCATTTCATGATCGGTGGGTTCCACTATTACGCCAGGCTCTTCTGTTTTAATTTTTTTCTTAGGTGAGCCCTGTTGAGGAAAAATATGTATATTAATACGTAATATTCATAAACCAGGTTTATTACCCCTGGATGACCTTAAATGAGACAAATAAATATGATAGTGTTCATGAAATAAATTGTCTTTATAATAATAATATGGTTTATTCAATTAAGCCAAAATATTATAGTCATAGGTTTAAAAAACAATAGTATTTATCGCATTATGGGATCCTTCTGTAAAATTGCTTTTATACTCACATCCACATTGCCATCTTCCAACTTTATCTTCTTTGCAGGCGCCTGTTGTTCATCCTCCTCTGATGAATGCTCCCTCTTTATTCCCTTGCCCAAAGTGCTATCAGCTCCCGTTGGGTATGAAAATACTTCACTGGAGAAAAGAAATTCTGTTTAATTTGTTGTTTAATATCTTTATATTTCAATACTGGACCAGCCTAGTTAGAGTATTAACGTTAAGTATCAACATTCAATCTACTTAGTGTACATTATTACTAACACGATTTAAAAGTGTCTTGACTGTAATAACAGACTGACATAGACATTTTATTTTTAATTGCATCCATATGTAGTCGGGGCAGGGTGCAAGTATAAGACTAAATTGTACCTCAAACTCAACATGGAATATTTCAGAAATTAATTTATAACATTGTTTTAGGATTTACAACTTAAGTTGTGTGGGAATGGATCATGAGAAGTGAACTTGAAAAACTTTATAAAAAACTTACGATTTGCTGTGGTATTTTTCAAATTTAGCTTTCGCCTTTCCAGTGCCACTGATTCTCCTCAAATTGCCTTCTTCAAGTAGCCTTAGTTTATTTTCAAGCTTCACTTTATGCTCAGCACCGAGTTCAAACGAAACATCATCCCCAAAAGCATCCACACGGGTTGCCAGGGCTGCTTTAGCTGCCAGCATTCTAGACATCTTTCCCTTATTCCTAGCACTACACTGACCTACTAGTTGAGCATGATAGATCAATCCATACTTGGGAGTGTCCTTCTTCGTCTTCAAGGCCCTGAACAGAGCTTTCTCCGCTCCAAAAATCTGAACTGTAGACGCTGGATGTTTTGCTAAATTCATTAAGGAACCAGCATGTGCTATCAGTCTAGCACCAATATGTTCTCCAATCAAAACAGTTAAATTGGGAGCCATTGCCATCATCCTTGCTTTTAAGTAATCAGTCAAATGAGTGCGATAGTCAGTGATAGATATGATTTCGTCACACAAGTTTTGTATATTTATAATATCATCATCAGATATTTCAGTTCCCATTGAAATTTCAGCTGCTTCCTTAACCTTCTCTTCCAAATCTTCTGGTAGGATGTCGGATAAATCAGTTTTTGAAGCATTATCACGAGTACCAATTAGTTTCACAATCTTTACAAACAACGTATTGTCTGTTATAATTTTGCCAAGCTCGGGGAAGTGCCAGCCATACCACTCGCGACATCTCATTATATAGTTGTTTAGTTCCTTGTCTAAATCGTCCAAGAGGCATTGCGCTTGGACTATCATGGTATCTATCTTGTCAGGTGAGAATTTCAGCTTATATCTAGAAAGAGAGTGAGCGAGACCTAGAGCCATAGCTGTCATCTCTTTCTTTGGCAGGCCAGTGAGAAGGCTGTCCATTTGTGATCGAATACATCTAAGTAATTCCTGCACATTGCTGTTTGATACACATTGTAAATCAAACTTCTCTTTAATGGCACTACCGAGTTTTGCATCTCCTACCAGTAACTGATCTTGAACCTCTTTACAGACATGTTTTTTTAATGCTTTTTTCAAAGGCTTGGATATTTTCCCCTCAATAGCTGCTGTTGTAGCCGCTAAAGCTTCTGTAGTGTCTTCAAATTTGACGAAATTCTTTAACTTTACCCTGAAAGAGTAATAATTTTAAATACACATATTCAGGTTAAATGAATTTAAAGAAAGCATTATTTCTCAAATGAGAACATCACAAGATATAACTAATTCACTTGAATTTTGAAACAACCGTAAACTCCTACAATAACTTACACTGACAAGGCTCCCTCTGGTGTGTTGAATTCTTGATACAAGTCATCAATTTGAGATAACTTGGACTCATCCAATAACTGAAACAAAATTCAACTTTATTATAAACTTATACTGAGGAGAAACTGTTGTTAATATTATGAAGAAGTAAAATTGCATCAGATTTGTGGTGTGTTACATATTTAATGAGACAACTAGCATAGAAATTTATTTTTTTGGATATGTTTGATGTTCATGTATGAAGTTACATTATTGTATTTGAAAACTACAATTCAACTAGGCTGCAGTAGTTGAATGATTTTTTATTCAAACAAAATTCATAACATAAAATCAGCAGCTTCTAGTGGAAGTGACATAAAAATAATTTTATTTATATTTTAAAATAATGAATATATTTTATATAACAAAACCATAAACAATTTTTTATAAGTTGCAAAACAAAATAATAATTATGCCATTAACCATTGAGGTGATCCTTTGTGTGGAGCCAATGCTGATCATAGTCTCAGGTCAACTTATCATTAAAATGCTTACTAATTGGAACTAAAGCAATGCGTAAAATTTTAAGTTGGTTAGATGAGAAAGTCCTATTAATTCAGCCTGCAAGATTAAACCCAAACAAACATACTAGCAAACTAAAAACTTTGCAAGATAAAAAAAATATATATATTCATGACCATTCCTTTTTACATTTTTTTTCTATCAACTATGCAATCAGATTCCATTGAACAGTATGCAAATTATATTATCAAAATTAGTCGTAAGGTGTCAATGTCAGTATTTTTTTTTTGGGCATTTTTTTTCGGCATTGATGGGCTTTGATGACGTACTGGTTGGTATACATGCTCTGTCAGAGACAGTAACATAGATTAGTCTTTACAAGGTTATTTAGTGTGGTACTTTCAGTAGAGGGAATTTTCATTTACAATATTATGTATTTGCTTTGGTGCAATCAAAAATCATGACAATAGTGACACTTGTAATTATTATAACAAACAGATGATGCATTGAAATCAAACACAAAAAAAACTAATGGACATATTGAATACCAAGGTATTATAAAATTTGTTACTTAATCATGAAATTTGTTACTATAGCATTATTTGTTTGAGTTGTTCAGCAATAGAACAACTTTATAATTTAGAAAGAAAGGAATCTGTAATTCAGTTTTTATATCAGAAATTTAAGTACATCGTAACACATTAAAAAAATTGTTTATTGCAAATCATGTTAACTTGAGAAATTTAGTATTCGTTAAAAAGATCAGTGGCTGTATCACAGACTTACATTTTAAATTATAATAATAAACATGTCCGAATTAATGTTATCTGTTAAGAGCAAGTGGAATCTGCTAAAACTACGACTACAAAAAGTAAATTTTCCAGTTATAGGAAGATTCAGATGTGGAATCAAATTGATAGATGACCAATAGCCTGTGTATTGATGAGTGAGAGGATTGAGGTTACAACTGCCTGAGGCAAGCAGTCATCTAATAAATAATATTTGTTCTGGGATCTTGAGTACTTATTGCTAATTTATGTATGTTGCTGCTAACCTCTATAAATTAGGGGGGATTAGTAGAGATGTAGTATGGGAGCGTTCATAAATTTTATTTATAGTTACATAGCCAGAGTCCTCTCACAGACATATTTACACACACACACACTAAGATGAAATGCATACCTGCTTCTTATTTTTGTATTCTCATTATATGAGCTACTCAAAACCATACTAATTACCATACATGATTTGCTCACAATGACCTTGGTCATGGTCTAACAACTTTGACAAAATTGAAAGAATTCATGTCAATATGAGGACGTAATATTTATATTGCCTTAAACTAACTAAATTAAATAAATGCATACTGCATTATATAAAGTCGCTTAGAATTCTTCAAGAAAAGTGAATATACTTTCACTAGGTTATTAACTAATTTATTTTAAGACGATGCATTAACTCATTGTTAGTAAAAATAATCGTTATAAATCACGAAACACTTGCAATAATTATTATTATAAAAGTATCTGAACATCATGTTGATAAAGCGCTGCATGCACATAGAGGTTAGATTCAACACGTGTTCTAAATTACCTTGAATATAGCGTAACCCGCTGGCGTTTCAAACAAAATTAACATTTTGAAATACAAAGTTCACTTTATAATACTAAAATTTCACTAAAATATCCAATAAACAATCTTTAACCAATTTAGAAAACACCGACGCTTATCAATAGCATTTTCGTTGCTACAACGGTTAGACACTTCGAGGCTTGACACCCGACATTACGAAGCGTTGCTTGATTGACTTTGACACTAAGTAAATGACATAACAACGTGATGAGATCCGTTATCGTTCGGAAATTAAATAAAATGTTTCAATTGAAATTTTATGGTAGCTATTACTAGATATTATTAATAACAACCTGGCCCGCGTTTGATTGTTTCATAACATTTTTTTCTATATGTTAGTAAAGTAATTACAATATCACATTGAGACTCAAATTTCAAAAGTAATGAATTAAAGTTTAGTTCTTTAACAAGAGCATTCCGACATAAAAATTCAGCCTCAGCACTTTCGAATTTTAACAGCGCCATCTAGAATCGATATCTGGAACCATATTAGTATGGATTTATTTCAATTGCAAATAATAAAAATAAGTATTGTAAGTGACGTATTCAATGTTTTAAAAATTTATAGGTAAAATGAAAACAAATTTGGTATATTATGGTGACGTCACGATGGCATGACGATATGCATTATTATACAAAAATATTATTATTGAAAAATAGGCGCGGATACTCGTTTTAAAAATTATATATCTTTTATTAATGAATATTTCGTGATTATAATTGCGTATATTAAATACCATTTATTATGGACATGCGTTGCTTTTATCGTTTCTTATTTTTTACGGCACAGAACTTTTTCGAAAACCCCGTTAAAATAAAAAAATATGTGAATCAATATGAATAAATTATTTTGAATTTTTGAACAGATTTTCTCGATAAATTTAATAAGTACCTATATAAACTACTACAAGCCCGTATTTTGTCTAGAATATCAAACTGCTGTAAGTATAAATAATATATACCTATGGGGATCTCATCACGTTCGTACAGAGAAATTTGTCATATTATCTAAAGTGCGTTCGCTTTTTCGCAAATGAGCGAATGGTGAATGGGTTCGATGAAGCAAGCGAGCGAAGGCGCTACAGTCAATCACGTATGTATTAATGCTTCCGACGCATTTCTGTGATAAGTGCTTTTGAGAATGTGCCGTAGGTAATGCCTTGGAAACCATTTGCATAATTAACTGAATATATTGCGTTCGTATACTGATGTGTTCTTGAAAGTATAGTTCGTACGCGGCGGCGTTTCAGCAATGCATTTTGTAATAATTATATTATTTTATATATGTTATAAACCCACGACTTGTGAAGTTCTCCGTAAGTAATCGAGCACGTTAATCAGCTGCGGCTGCGGCCGGTGCTCCGGTGGGTGACTGTCGACTGTCCGCAATAATATCTTGAGCGCTTCATTATATAGTCGCATTGATAGCAGTCGTTAAGGCAAGTCGGAAGCCTGTGGGCGGCATAGGAATTTCGAACATTCCGCAATAGATTAGATTGGAAATTACAGATTGAACAAACATACCTATTATTAGGTTTATTTTAATGTGCATAGACTATTCTATAAACTAAATTGTGGAATTGTCAAATGAACTTCAACATATCCTGCAAATGTATGGGAATAACAATCTCTAGTGTCCCAAAACTCAAATTTCATCGACCGCTACGCAATTACAAATTATAACACTACAAACGTATTGGAAAAGTATTTTTGATTTTGGGAAATAGGCCAGATTTAAATCATTAAATGTTTATGTAGTTTATTAATATAGTAAAACATTATATTACTAATAGGCAGTATTGGACATAATTCTTTTTTTTTTTTAATAAATAATGTCAACCATACTACACCACTGGCTACAATTTAAAGTCAGATATTTTCGCAAGATAAACAAGAACCGCGAGTAAGAAAATATTTACTGAGTCCATATTTCTGCTGGCACTCCATACGATACGACTTCAATCTAAATTATATTCAAAGGTTATTCAGATAATATTTGTTCATTCGAATATTTCCAATTTGAAAATTGAATGACGCTTTCAAAAGCGAACGTGCGCTCGCGAGCGAGTGAACGTTGAATGAATTCGATGGAGCAGGCGGCGGAGTGGCGGAGCGGCGGAGCGGCGGAGTGCCAGTCAATCAGGTGAACGGTGCGTGACTTCAAAGATTTGCGAGTGTTCCAAATGGACGCAAATACTGCACAGTTTGTTATAATAAAGTTAATGTAAGGACGCGACAGCTCGATCTTGTGATACATAACTCCAAGATGAATGCCGAAGTCCTATGCTCGACTAACCCTTATAAAAATATTCAACCAAGCAATGAACAAAATAATTGAACAGTCTTCAGGTTATAAAATACGTCCCAACCAATCTCAAAGCACTTATTTTAGTTATTAAAGGAACATAACTTACCGAAAGCTATGAGTACCCCGACGAGTAGGTATAAAGTTTTTCCTGTTGGCCGAGGACGTGCCTATATTTGCCTCACAAAAACAGAAGTGGAAGTACCTCCGTAACCGCACATAATTTAAAATGGGTAACTTGTCTTAACTCGTGCTCCAACAACAAGCCTCGCAGTTTTCTCAATTTTTCAACCGATTGCGGCGCCTCCATAATTGATGAGGTCGTTAAGTTAGTTCGCACTACTTGCCTCTGAAAGCCAGAGTTTGTTTCCACAGGCATGCTGAGGAAGTTACTTGTGTACGTCCTATTACCATTTTCCTGTTATCGAGGTAAATAATGGCATATTAACAAGACAACCCCTTGTTAACTTCTGATCAGAGGAAGGTTTTCTTTGTTCAATCAGTTTATTTTGTATAATACACAATATATCCCTACTCTCGCACGAAAAAGAGCCACATGCTAGAGTAACCTGTACTCGAGCCCTGTAGCGGGCCAACGGTAAACAAAACGTCGATGTCTATTCAGTTCTTATAAAAAAAAGGTTTGAATAATATAAAAGTCATTTGATTTAAAGTCATTTGAAGACTCCACGATACTGTTAACTTCAATTCTCCAATGGAGACAGTATCGTCGGTGCTAAATTACTTAAAAAAATATGCTATTACAGTTTCTCCGAGCTGCCTTCCGAAAGATTAATTAGTTTCTTAAAGAGTCGTCGCATTTTTTCTAAGTGCTTAAACATCGCACCAGAGCTTCGCTGGATGCCGAGTTGAACGTCGCAGCTCATGAGCGGAGCATAGTGTATCCTTAATCGTTTTAATCAGAACACTTGGTTTGGAATTGTCTACCGCTAACCCGTCGGATACAACACAACAACACGAGCGAGCGGCACCTAAGGGCCCAACGCTTTCACGAAACCACAGATTCGGTCGCTAGGGCAATTTTACTACATTCCAGATATTAAATTAAACCTTCCATAATAAGATTTATTAATTTGTCCGTTATACCCAGTACAGATGACATGAAAGTAATGTTTAATTATGTACAGCTGTAACGTACTAGGCTGTAATAACATCTAACAACATAAACTCTGCTCACTTCTGTTTTCATTGCTTCATTAGATAATAAATAGATGAGATACATACATATATAATAGATCAGGTGATGGAAATAAAACGTGCCGCTACAATAAAAGCGCGTTTTTAGTTTTTAAAGTATAATATATTTCATTCGATACCTAGTACTGTGAACTCGAGATGTGTGAAAATAACGTGGTTCGGTAACAACTAAACAAAATCACAAACGGCAGCCATATTCACTGCACATAAAATATTTATATTAATGCCATAGTTGGCATGGTCTACGAAAGGTCAGAACAACTAAGCTGGCTTATGATAGTGAAATTCCGTCTAAGTTAACGGAACTAGTACGTTGTGTACTCAAAGCTGTTGTCAAAAGCATTCTCGCGAAAGGTTACTAAATTCTAATCTGGTTGCTTATCTCAAAGACAGGAACTACATCCACCTACATGAGTTTAATGTACAATTTATTGCAACAATGGAGTATGTATCAAAATGTACATTTTAATATACCATTACAAGCATCGAAACTGCAACTGCAAAAAAGCTTTCACCAAATCTTTTCCCAAATCTGGTCTCTATTGTATCTAAGCTACGAAATAGTCTGTACTAAGAGCTTAGGAAATAACCTAAGGTTAGTTACCGTTTCCATAGCAACCGCTCGTCAGTGAATCTCGGTAAATGTGGAAATAAAGTGAACGTATGTTCCGCGCTGACCTGGCGGAAGAGTTACAGCTACATACATATACATATTTTTGGGTTCCTCCTTTAGACGATATACATTGCTGCGGGGAATAGACCAGGAACCGACGGTCGGTGTAACGAAGGAACGCTGTACGTCGTCGCGGCCGAAAGGTTCTCTACATTGACGAAATTACTCGTATGTAAGGAGTCCCTAAATGTGTTATATGTAACGTTACGGTTATGGCTTCCAGTAGGGGAGTCTCTGTGTCTTGTTTTGGCGATAGATAGATTTTCTTTAAGATTAAAGCAGATAAAACACAAATAGAAATATGTTGACTGAGGTTTGCTTTCGAAAATGGAAATAAAGGATTGTTGATAGAGATAGTAGCATGGATCTAACCGATTTGTTAAATAACAAGTTTTTGATAAATGTGATCAGTGCGTGTCCCCCAATATATCCTGCTTTACTGTTTTGCTCGGTTCAGTTAACGAATGTATAGTGGTGGGTAAAATTCATTAAACGCATGTGATCTGCATCATAGTGTAATTACGACAATATAGGATACGATGGTAAGAAGTGCAATATCTGTTTCATAGTTTTTCTACAACTAAAATCAAAGTCAAAGCTCTTACGTGTATCTTTATTTCAAATTGTTGAATCCATTAACGTGTGGATTTATTCTACTCCGGATTCCAAGTCAACGAGACCCATTATATATGACGATCATCAATTTAGAGGCATGTATGTTTAATGCCGACTATAAACAATACAACACCTTGACTCGTCATACAGAGTGTTATTGTAGAAGTTTAAGCGTGGAATCAGAATGCTATCCATAGCACTGGCTATTATTGAACGATTGTTATTTCCTAACGCCAGTCTCATCGTGACCATGACTCATGTAGTTGGGTCGAGAAATCAATGTGAAATGAATAGCCGTTGGGGTAATGTTTCTTTGTATAACGTTGCACATTCGTAGCCCCATAAGAGAATTCAAAATAAAAACAAGACTACACATCGTCATCATATTTTTTTGTCTCGCTGACTAGACTCTTTGAATGGGGATCAAGTAGGGTAACTTTGTGGTAAACGAATCCTTAATTTGTTAGTAATCGCGATCCTTAACTTTAACGAGAAATCTTAAAACCTGATAAAAAAGATAACTGAAATAGCGATGTCTGTTACATGTATAATATCTCATATCAATTCTCCGCCAACATGTTGTTCCGTTAATCCCCACAAGTTATTGGGATCTAGACGCAACCCTCGTCCATTTCACGCCAATTGGGGAATTAGCTGATATGGGCATATCGGACACTTGGATATTATTCGCCACCCGTTTTATTGTTGTATTGGGAATTATAGAAAACAAGGATTCGCTAAAGTTTTTATATTTAACTAGTGATCTATAATTGTAACCTACGATTTCATAGCCTGTCATATTTAAATATTATTAATGGAGGTTCTGCGTTGTTCGGCCAAAAATTTTACGAAAAGAATACGAAGATTCTACATAATACAAAGTTTAAATGAGATATGATTCATGTGTTTAACCGGCTGTCTGTGTGTTTAATCTTTACTCGACAAACAAAATCCCTGGTAGTAAGTCTTACGAGGTTAAATTATGCGATTTCGTCATTCAATCGCCATCCTTCTCGTGCTACTGATATATGACATGTGATCGACCGAAGGAGTTATTGCCGTAAAGGAAGATACAAGTTACGAGAAATGATAAGGGAGTTCTCGCCTGATGTTAATAAAGATTCGCTACATACTTGGAACTCGGTGTGGTTCATTTACAAACTTTCAGCTATAGATATTGAAGGAGACGATGTTCGTTAGTCGCTGTTCAAACATAAGCATGTACAGAATGCAAATAAATAAAGTGTCTAGTTTAGAATTATGTAGACTCAGCATTTGACCCGGTGGGTAAGTCACACACGTTTTAGGCCGTAAGGAGCTGATAAATTTTTTAGCCTTGAGGGAACAAATTCATATTAGATAAGAACTTTTATGAATACCTAATAATAGATACTTATTAAAAGGCATGTAAAATCCAGTGGAGATTATCAGTTCCGCGAAATGCCCACGGGTTTAAAGCTGTAATATTTGCCGTACTGTCCAGTTGTTACAGATCTGAAATGCGACAGGTTTCGTATGTCAAACTACGTGAATCATCCCGGGAAAACAAGCGACAAAAAACTTCGGAGATATTTTTTTCCTCCACAGCCGTATGCCGTCATTTTCATTTCATATGCTTTGAAGAAACTTTGAGCCCAGTGTACGTCAACTTCACAAATGTACGAATTTTGGAATTCGTGTGGAACTCTTGCGGATAATATTTAATGTAAGCCCCTCTCAGCTAGCTATGAATCTCATGGAGTCATATCTTCTTAATTTTTTTTATATTCAAGATTATATGGCCGGAGATTAAATGCTCATGGGGTGCTCACGAAGTCTCCTTTTATCACGCGCGACCCAAAAAACTCTAGTACGAACTGTAAGAGTGCGCGTTTATTAATACAGCACTACAGAACAGCAGATCATTGCGATGTCATTGCATTCAAATAGAGAGGTTGCGTCTCCCGTATCCCGGCCGCGCGGCGCTCCCTCTGTACGTTCGCGTTATTAACAAATTCCCGGAGGAGCACTCCACGTGTTGTCGTGTTGGAGACGTGTTCGCACAGTTTGGTTTCGCAATTTCGTCTCCCGTTTTTACGGCTAAAAGAACAAAATAAAGACGTGTGCGTGTCAGTGTACACACAAAGCAATTCTTCTTTACGACCTTAACATTTATTTGTATCGATTAGACGTCGACTTCACCTTCAAATGATTGTAACAACCAATTGGGCTTTCATTTCATTCCACATGTCTGTCTACATCTGAGTCGTTACGTTCTTAGCAACGCAGTCTTGATTTTTTGAAAGTTGTTACCTAGACAATCCGTCGCCATTCCCCTTAAATTTCTTCCACAGCAGATTAAACCTGGTCTGTCCAAAGCATTGATGATCTGCTGCAGTGTCCTGTGCCTACAACATTGCCTTGTACATCAAGCGTTTCGATGGAACTGTTGTCACGCCGCGAAACATGTATAAAAAACGATGCAATACGAAGCTTCCTTACATTTACTTGTCCTGCAGATGTATATATGTAGTTATTTTAAATATTGAAGATAGATCGATCATTGAACGATAATAACATAGCTTTATAATTCATTAATTGCCACCATACTGCAGTTATTTAACACTACAACATTGAGTGGTGTGGCACCACCTTTATGCACCACGCCGTTCGTACGCATACATGTAAAATGTTCTAAGAAAACGTTGCATTAATTTCGTTACCCCGTAAACACACGTATACTACAATAAATAGCCGTAAAGCCTGGCAAATTTTAGTATATTTAGATACAATACTTATACTATGACCTCTTATACTTGACTTCATATACAGACATAAAAGTACACAGATACACCGTTACACACAATAACACATACACAAGTTAAACTCTCTTTACATCGCGTGTTAAAAATACAACTGTAAATCCAATGACAAAATAGATAAATGTAAATACATTTATAATACCTAATACTATATATACCTATATGTAATGCAAGACTAGTTTTACATCGAACTAACAACTAATGTGTCTACACTCACTACTTGTGATCTTTATTTCCCATCTAGTGTTTTTCCAGACATATATTAGTAAATTTGTTGTTAGTTTCAATAAATGGTCTAGATTCATACTCTCCAAGTAAATTATAAATTACTTACGGAAATGAAGCTACTTATGAGTAAATTAAAATAAAAGTAACACTTGTTTATATATACTTACTGGTAAAATTTAGCTTTCTAGCTCAAAGTTTTAAGTATGATAATATCAGGCACTCAGCTCTTCTACTTTTATTAAGAAATGAATCATAGATGACGCAACATTAATCCGACACGAAACTATCCATCCATTGCGGAGTTAGTTTCAGTAACATAATTATGTCTCGTTACTCCAAGCGTATTACGTAGCGCAGCAACGAAAGTAACAAACGTTCGACGTGTGGCCAATTCGGGGCGAATCCCGTGGGTGTTCGCATGGCACATCTGCATAAAGTCGATTATCCCACCCACAGACTACTTAGGCAAATTGCGGAACATCAAACATGTGATCAGGTTCGATAGGCTCACATCAAGTCCAACAACGCCGTTTAGAATACGTGACGAGGGATTCAGACTGTCAGCGTTATCCGAACGTACAATGTTTACCCAGCCGAAGGTCATCCTTTGAAAAGCAGTAATATTCTCAATTTATGTTCAATATGACTACCATTAGGTTTCTGAGTTGTGAAGAGAGTATTGAGTTAAAAAGATTGAGTATATTATCTCGCTTTTAAAATTTCAAGTCCTTAGAATGGTTTAATTACAAAATCAAAACTAAAGAGTGCACTTGACCAGCAAACACAATTGTTGCATGTATATCTATATATCTATCAGCCTTTGAAGGTTCACTGCTGGACACAGGCCTCCCCTTATTTGTGCCACTCAGACCGCTCCTGAGCCTTCTGAATCCAGCAAATAAACGCTGTCTTCTTCAGCTCGTCAGTCAATCTGGTTGCAGAGCGACCTACACTCTTTTTTCCGGGAGTGGAAGCCACTCAAAAAGAGAGTTTCTTCTTTATGTATATAACAACACAAAATATAACAATTACTCCTATTTATAACGGAGCGGACCCGAGATACCGCCGTCAGATTAGATAAAGGAAACGTCTTTTAAAAGCCCATTTTTGCTCAAAGAACGGTTAAAAAAGTTTTTCTTTGTTGGGTCATTGTTACCCTTTTGCGTAATGATTCGGGGTCGCTAATTTCACTGTACGTTACTGAGTTTCATTTATGTTAAAAAGCCTTCGTAATAACGTTAAGGCTAAAAAAACGTAAAGATATTTAAAACATTTGACATTCTGAGCGGTAACAAGACGTGAGAGTTTTTTCATTGCTTAACCTCACGTAGCTTAGGGGGCGTTTAGGGAGATATCTCACAGATCTCAGTTCAATCTTACACAGAAAATACTTTCAGTTACAATAACAGCGAGTGTGTATCATCATTATTGCAACACAATATATGACCATTCCACTGGAAGGATCAGGGCTTATTTTGTATGAAGAAAACCTTTACGGCACACTGGCCGACTACTGTTTGCAACAAACATTGTGAAGAACTAACTCTAAATGGAGTATGGTTTCTAACGATGTTATCTTTTCCTTCTGCAAATGATTATTTTATCTATAACAAGCTCGAAAACGCTCAGACCACTATAATATCGACTATCGCTATTGTACTGAAGGACTTAGTGTACGAAAATATGAAACGACACCATATGAAGCATTCCTTGTATAATAATAAAACTGCCTCAAATGTTTTAGATTGTCTACTCAAGCTATTCTTAATCATTAAAATAAAATATTTGCACAATAATCATAATACTATCCAATAGCCCTATTTAAATTTGTAGAAAAATTGAATACGATATTACTTACACTTTTGAGTTAGGATAACTGAATTAATGGGAGCAGTGGGATCATTCTCAGAGCCCCCCGAATGATGAATCGCAAGATGTGCAGAAAGACACTGAGACAGAATCCGGATATGGCTTAACGGCTCGTGAAATAGAAAAGTGTTTCCCAAACATAATTCTCTGACCCAAAATAAGAAAATAAACATAATATTTCATGCCCATTAAACGATATATCATTCGCGAACACGCCGTAAAACACATTACCCCATTTTGGGCTCCGCCTAAGTCATGTAATAAAATAATTTGTAAAAGGAGCCAAGTTCACTTCCGCAGGGTCGGAGCCATCCGCACCGCGGCCGCCTTCAGGCCCGCTCTTTTTCAACTTCAGCTAATTTATTTATTTAACTGCTTGTTGACGCCCCTTGTACCGGGTCGAAGACGAGGGAACAACGAGTGAATAACGAGTCGCAACTTTTACTTATTACTCGTACACACGCTTATTACCTATAACTCCGCAGTTACGAGACACCCGCGCGCAGGCTCGCATCGCTTGGTGACAATAATTAGCAACTAATAGAGGCAAGCTGCAGCAGTCTTTGGCATGTGGTTAGTGGCTTCTTGTTTGACATAGATACACAATAAACACAACATCCATGAAATACACAATATTTTTATACGCATTAATAATAACAGAATCCTATTCACTGTAAACGCTAACCAAAACAGAGTTCAATAAAGTGTAAATACGCGTACCTGTATTGTTAATTATGTTCGCATTCCTTCTCGCTAGATTAGATCTGATCCATTAGTTTTTAACGAATTATGTATACACCCTATATATGCATAAAATAAACGAACTCTAAACAGAATTTCGTACGGTGCCGCAGGAATCTTTGCATTGTCTGCGATACAAAGCGTCGTATATTATGTAGATGCATAATAGCGATATAATTTATTCAGCATATTGCGAGCAGCATCATCTTCCGTCCTTGCTTTACGTACGACGCTTGCACACGGACAGCTGAGACGGAAATTTTCTTTAGCATGAAGCATACCCAGAGAAATATTTACCTTTATAATAGTTTTCAAAAATATTTATCGTGCAGACTCGCCCTCAATAGGGTTTTAAAGTGAAGCGGGAAGAGATTAAACCAAAGTTGCAGGGGACGCCAAGATTCATTTTACGTCTCTAGAAGTTAACGACATTTGCCGCTGTTGATTTTTAGTGAGTTGAGTGCACGCCAAAGTGCCCACTGAAAGTTCCGTTTATTGCGAGCTATTCAGCTCGCAGATAATGTCTTCTAACTTTTTTTATGTATCGAGGTCATCGGCCGCATGTCTGAGTCCATTTATACGTCCATGCATCCAACATAATTATCATATGTTTGTCGTTACCATCCTATCCTATGTGGATGTCAATACGTAACTCTGAATAGCTGCAGGTTAGCTCACGATATCTTTTTCGTCTGTAATCGTACCTCGGAAGCAGTCGGTATTAGGATTGTTAGTATGCGTGACCCTTAATATCTTAAATACTTCCGTGCTCGATTACTTACCTTTAGATAACTTCCTCTTCAATACCCGATGGTATAGCGTGGTAGAATTGTCCCGTCTCATGTGGCAAGTAAGTTAATGAATATATATCATGCAATAATAACGTTGTACCTAATATCTAGTCATGGTAGAAACTAGAAACGCCCGAAACTGGCACACACAGCAGTCAACAATGTGAATCGACTAAACCCTCGCTACATCAGCATATTGGATGCCGCCCTGCAGGTAGTAATTTCTCCGTAAACAGGTGCCTATTGAAGGGTCCTTCGCTGTCAGCTTCAGTTTCAGATACCTTTGTTTGCAGAACAAAGGTAAATTCCCAATTTCAAGACAAACTTATTGTTTTAACGCATTCTGTCTGTACGGCGGCGCGCGGCGGGCTGGCGGGTCGGCGGGTCGGCGGAGCTATTGTACGTCATACATATACATATTATTTTGTATTGATGGTTTCAGAGATGATTTTGCGTTCGGTAGACTATTTTTTTTCTTCTGTTCGAATCCGGCATTTTTTAAGATCCGTTAACACACTGAATGAAGGAATCATGCAGTCTTCTGTTCTTTCTTCTTTCTATATATATAAAAATGAATGTTTGTGTGTCTGTCCTTTATAGAATCGTAAACTATGCAATTGATCAAGATGATCTTTAGCAATTTTTTGTGCATGAGCCTGCGAAGGTTTCACAGTTGGTACGATCAATTTTCGACAGGTGGCGAC
>DWPA01002072.1:0-16592 GCA_018251375.1 Calpodes ethlius
TATTACCGTATAAAGGGATGCGATGAATTATTACTTGTGGATGTATAAGCATTTTACTTACAACATTCGAGCAGTTGCACATTTGTTCTTTATACATTTATGTCATAGAACTGTTTAAGTTATGATTTAAACTTTGTTGTTCTTTGCTATAAATATTTCGGTAAGCGAAGAAATAAATGACGATGACGAAATGAAAGCAGTGAGACAGTAAGAGATCAATGTCATTAACAAGTATCCAGAATAGATACGTCATTAGCAAGACATCGGTGATGATCACAGTCCTCTCACTAACGAATAATAACAAATTCATATTCTTATTAACACCTAATAATAACAAGACATACTAACTAACAACAGTTCCTTCTGTTCTTTTCGTGGGGGGGGGGGGGGGGTGGTACTACAAACTCATTTACCATTTTTATCCAATAAAAAAGAAATGTAACCTACAAAGCTCATTTTGTTTTCTGACACTGTTATCGAGAAACCTTAAAACATTTCAACGTTATTCCACGAAGGATGGCGTTACCTAAGCAGTTAAAGGAACTTATCATTCACGAGTACTGTCAGAAGTTAACTAGGTCGTGTAAAAAACAGATACGACTATATTCTCTCAACCGGATTATACCTTATTTCTCTTAGGGTGAATTATTTTTCCTATGAGAACTCACATAAGTAGAATGAAATAGGTATTCATAGGTATATGAGTATTAATAGAATAGGTATATTTGTCTCCCCATTACGGTATTCAAGTTAAATAATGAACTTACTATCTGGTCGGTGGCATTTGTGGCGATGTTGTCAGCCAAAGAAACAGTACAGGTTTAATTTCGGAATTATGAGTGCATGAAAGTACTTTTATTAGATGCACTTTCTAAAATACTTAAACATTATTTACGTCTTTCGGCTCGAAACACATAATTTGAGATAGGTATTATTACGTGAATGCTAAGTATCTTTATACTTGATTATTTCTACAGCGCTATGCGAAAACGTCCAATGTTCGTATGGAGCACACTGCGTTGCTGGAGAGTGCCTGTGTCCAACCGACTGTGCCGGTGCCCCTCGTGAACCAGTTTGTGGTAGTAGTATGCAAACCTACCCCAACGAGTGTGAACTGCAGAAAGCGGCCTGCCGGCTTCCTCCACCTGCCACGCTGCACGTCATCTTCTACGGAGACTGCAAAGACCGCCTTGCAGTCGTGCCTCCGATCGCAATGAGTGCGTATTTACTTTATCTATTAGCATGCCTTGTAAAAACACATATAATACGAATTTATATATACGTAACCTAAATAATATGATTTATATATACCTCACCGAGTTTATCCTAACATTGTATAAAACTGTAATGTTGTTGTTTATTTAACTAAATTTCCAAATCGCTATCACCCGAATAAACTCGGTAATTGTATTTCGCAACTAATATGGATGCCTGTTCGCCATAAAACTATACGACCAAATAGACAAAATATTTACTATCGTACCGTTATCAACCCCGGTTGTTAGTAATTCCAATAAAGCGACCCGGCTCGTTCTATTAACTGACTTTCGCTTAACGCTCTACTAACACGTAAATATTTGGGTGGGTGCTAGCTACGACCGCGATGTCCACTACGGAGACTGAGGAAGGATCCACGGATTCCTTGGGTTCGACGGACCAAGAAGACAATATGTTCGCGTCCGTGTGTCGTGATATACGATGCGATTTCGACGCCAGTTGTGAGGTCGGGGCTGACGGGTACCCTCGTTGTTCCTGTCTCTTCGAATGTCCGGCCGATGATGAATACTTTCCCGTCTGCGCCTCTGACTTCAGACTTTACCCAAGTTTGTGCGCCATGCGAAAGGAGGGCTGTCATAAACAACTGGAGCTTAGGTTGCGTCCACTGGATTTATGTAAAGGTCTGTTTAACTTTGCATGTATATTCTGTATAGATACTAACATATTAATGTAAAGCTGTTTGAAGTTATATTTCTGTGATGCGTTAAGAAAAATAATGACGGCGAAATCGACTTATGGATAGTAAGGGTGTTGACTAAAATAGCCAAACTTATCCAGACGATAATCTGAATACAACTATTGTTTTTTGAACTTTATATTTAAATTCAAGGTAACTTTTATATTTTACAATTCATTTATACCCTATTTGTTCTATAATTTTAAAGAAATACCAGAATACTTTTAAATACGTCATATTCATATACATACACGCGTAAGAAGTACAGCTTGCAAACCAGCTAAGCACATAGTTCCACATGATAATTCATTTTTATTGTTTATATCCATCCATCTAGTTTTTAAAATAAAGTTTAAAATCGTTTCTACCACTGTTTCGAAAGAATTTTGACACGAAGCAGAAAAATCTTTTAAACACAATGATGATTTCATTGTACAAAATGCATTACTTTGATAAGCCTTTAAGAGTCTATATTCAGGCATATGCCTACACTGACCTTCGTTACTCGATCCGTTTTTTCTTCAGGTCTTTAACTCGCATGATTAAGGTTATGCGTTCGATTCTTTTATCAAGACCTTATTGTGTTATTTCCCAATGATTGTTAATCAAATTTCCACTTTCAATTATATTCATATAAAAAATACAACGTAAATGTCTTGATAGACAATCCTTTTAAAGAAATATAAATTATTAATGTATTAAAATAAATCAAGTCCAGTGGAATGATATAGCAAATAGGACTGAAATAGTAACCGCAAAGTTTACTGTTTGTAACAAGGCAAACAAGTATACGGTTCAGTTAATTAATTATTCGAAACGCAGGTATGGAGGTCAGGCCTTGCGGTAACAACAAAGCCATGATTGATATGTCTACGGGTCTGGAAATAGACTGCGGGAACGGACCGCATCGTCAAGATTGCCCACCGGGCAGTTACTGTCATATAACACTAACTGCAGCTAGATGCTGTCCGAAAAGTAAGTAAGGTTTTTAATTAAACTAGTTTTTTTTTCAAAAATTGAAATTTTATTATGAATATTATCAATTCATAATTTGAATTTGTTTCGATTGTTCTCTACTCTTGTATGTTCCCTGTATATCAGAGACCATTCATTTTTTATGCGCTTATTTCACTAAGTATAGCGTTAGGCTTATTATTGATTTATTGTACTCTTTATGTTTGTACACCGTAACAGAATTATGCACTGGAAATAATTTTATTGCTACAATAATGAAATAAAAAATGGAACCCTTATTGTTCTGCATGAGCATACGTAATTATGTAACACAATGACAAAGTGGTAGAATAAAATCTTAAATAAAAATAAAGACAGTCGGTTGAAAAAGAGAAACAGAACTATAACTGTTTGTTGTGAGCTAATGTACTTAAGTAACAAAAAGGGTTATATGTAAAGGTAATAGGAGGAAAAAATATTTTTCTAAGTATACCACTTCGTACTACAATAACTGTAATACGTATGATTTTTCGCCCTTTGTAGAGATAAATGGTTTAAGGTTTTGAATAGCCTACCTTTTTAAGGAATGGCCTAACTTCATATAGGATTTTTCGAAAATATTATAAGTAAATTTTTTTTCGCCAAGTTCGGGGAATTGGACAATTGACACGAGGCGGCAACACAAACTATTCGGCGAGGGATTATTTACACGTATACAAAAACACAATAATTTTAATTTATACACATTCAACCCCAAAACAAAACATTAATCTGAAATCAACGCCAGAAACATCCCGTGAAAATATTTTTTGAACTTTTGTCAACTTTAAATGAAAAATGTAATTGAATTCATTCGATGTTCGCGGCTTGTCAGCTTTGAAATGTTGTTTTTCAATGGTCTGTTGTTGGTTTAATAACATTTTAATGAATCAGTTTATCAAAATAAATATATATATATACAATTGTCACTTATAAAACACAGTAGTAAATGGAATATGAAGTACTTTAACAAAATAACTCATAATCTTATTTTAATCGTATTTTTAAGTTACGCAATTGACCAAACTAAACTATTTTAAAACTCGATCGTGTCAATTGTTGAGTAACCATTAATCACAAAATATTGGACTTCATCCAAGAACTTACCTACAGATATCCATCGTTAGATCCTTTCGGAGAATTATGGGCCATATACCTACTTTCCATTATCTGATTGGACACTATTTTCTCCGTCAATTTGTACTGCACCGGTTTTGTTACAGCATATTTTCTCTATTAAGAAACATAATGACCTGCAGTCAGTAACTATATAAATGTAAACTAACTAAATGCAAGTATATAAGCAAAATATTCAGTTCGAAAATATACCTCGTGACTTATGATTAATTTGTAAGTGACGATACTGAGGTACAAGGCGGCGCGAGCAAATTGGATACAATCACGCTAGCTGTTGCCGCTGTGGCTCCTTTGTTCCTATCCCATAAAACGTTTCGTATCAGGGAATAAAATTCTCTATTTTATTCGCCGACGGTGCACATGCAAGCAATTTTCTTATGGCGTCATCTATTTTAGATGATAGCAAGCAAATGGAAGATAGGAAGAGTGTACATTGCTCCGAGTCTTCGTTCGGGTGCTGTTCGGATGGATCGACGGCAGCGGGAGGGCCTAATGAGGAAGGATGTCCAATTACTGGTTCGACTTGTGGCTGCAATCGATTGGGATCAGTGTCAGATAGATGTGACGACAATGGGCAGTGCGTGTGTCGGCCGGGCGTCGGGGGCCTCAAGTGCGACAGATGCGAGCCCGGCTATTGGGGACTGCCGCGCATCGGTTCCGGCCACACCGGCTGTATCCGTACGTACACTGAATATCAATTAGCTTTTACTGATATTAAGTTTGCAAGCCCCGTTGAATCAGAAACAAATTATATAATGCGAGTGTTTCAGTATTGCTCTTTTTGTCTTGACGTAGCTTTTATGTTCGACTGAATTTACGCAGAAAGTAAGGTATACAATAAAGCCTAAAGTGCCTCCAATGTGAAATTAGATTTGACTTGAGTTCGTCTAAGAAAAGATTGACTTATAAGTTTCCTGAAAAAAGTTGATTCAATCAGCTTTGTCAGCACATCCATAAAGCGGGGATTGGATAACTGACTAATAAAAATCTTGTGTAACTAAGGTCAGGTACAAACACGTATATAATATACTATGCGAAGTTAATAAATTAATATTAAAAACAGTGAAACGGGTAACCATTATAATTAAAGCGTAATATATAAAGAATTTGAATGGAATGTTGAATATGTAGCTTAATGGAAAAGCAATTTAATCGCTATTGGAAAGCGGTAGTGTCATTCATTTGTAAATCTTTTTTACATTTAACCTTTTCAATTAATTATGGTAACATCGGTGAGCGACTAACCAAACCCGTTTAATTTATTTCATTTCACGTATTGAGGCCAAATAAATTTAAATGCTATTGAATTTTTAGCATGTGGATGTTCAGCTTTCGGGTCAGTGAGGGAGGATTGCGAGCAAATGACCGGGCGATGTGTTTGTAAAACGGGAGTCCAGGGTCAGAAATGTACGGTGTGCGCGGATCACCGGAGACGATTGGGTCCCAATGGATGCTCTGACCGTAAGTAATGCTATAGTTATTTTATTCATTACCAAAGACCCGCTTCCCGTTCGAAATTCAACTGTAGTTCTTATTGTTTAACGGATTGGTTACTTCATATCGACAATATTAAATATTTTATTTTCTTTATAAATTGTATTCTTATCACATGTTATATTTAAAATTTTGCTATCAACAATTTACGTATTAACATTAACTATACTCATCAAGGTTTTTCCTTCGTGTTTTAATATATAGATATAGAAGATAATATGCATACGGCTTCATAGCTCAGCTCTCATGAGTCAAACGGAAATACAGAGACTATTAATTAATTCAATATCTGGTATAGTAGTTATACTATTCTCAACTAGGATGTATTATACTTCATTGCCCAGTCCTTCCATGATAATGTACCAACGATTGTTATAAATTCAAGCCATGCTGAAGGATTTTCGATTGTACAAGGTTTTCCAGCCACCAAATTGGTCACTATCAACGCCAATTTCATTAAAACAGCATTTTAAAATATACTTTAAATGCCGTTAATTCCGAAAGAATTGATGTTTAAATTACTTCTATGCCGTTAAAATAGTTTTAATTACTTCATTGGGTAAAACGTAGTCTAACTAATTAAAAGAACTTTTAAGTAGGATTAAGTTAAATAAACTAGTTTTAAGCACTGAAGTAATTGTATTTCCTTCCGTATTGCTTATCTAGTAAGTAAAATAGAGTCAATGCGGTAAGCATTTTGTTACGTGGAGTTGGCACTGTTTCGTGGTCTTATCGATGCGACTGTAAAATATATTTTCCGAAGTAAGTATTCCAAGGGGATTATCTTGAAATTAGTATTATCTTTTAAAAGTTACTGTTAATTTTGACTTCGGAACTTTTACTTTATACGAAACGGTTCTGCCATGGTAATTTTTATAATGTAGATTTAACGTGAGTTTTAGATATAATATTAGCTTCACGTTACCATTATATGAGTAATAGTTAATAGTTTGTGATGTCTTATACGTATACAGCTTGTGGTTAGGGGGGGGGGGGGGGGGTTAAATCAGATTTTTCTGATCGAAGGGCAATTGTTTTTTTTCGCCCAGGAGACATACGTGAAGCAAACAACTTACATACATCCAGTAGTACATATAGTAAGCATATCATCCAATTTTCAGGGTGGTCAGCTGGCTAGCCCTTCTCTGCACTCCCATCAGTTTGACGCTGAGTAGCCATATAGAGGCGAATTTTCACAAAATATACGATATAATATTATAAATAATCGGATTACATAGCAATTCGTTCACGTCTTTAATTTAATCGAAATGTAAATACCGTTCCTCCATACATCTAAGTTTAAAATAAATCCTAATTTGCAAACGTCGAAGTATATCGTTGTTAGGAGTTGCGTAACACACATGAATAACAATTACAGAAGCAGGTTCACTAACTCTAATTTATGGGAGATGAGAAGACAAGCGAATACGCACACCATTGCGGTTTCTGTTATAAGACAATCTATAATAATGTATGTAGAGCCGATTAGATCTGATTGTGTACGTCACTTAGTTTTGAACTAAGTAACTAAGGCTTATAATAATAGATTTATAAAGCAATCTTAATATACATAAGTATATCTTTAAACTGGATTACATAAACCTTTATAGAAATGAATTAGTGCATGTGTTTAATAAATACATATGTAGTAGATATTAAAACTTAAAAAAATATAATTTTTATGATGCTTTTACTAATACGTATAGTAGACGTAGTATTAATTTATTATAAATTTGAATTACCCATATAGGTATAATATGTAGAGAGTTATGACTTTAATTGTCATTATATGTTATATGGTCATATAATGACTTGTTTCAATTATATGGTAAATGTATTGATTCCCTGGCAGATAATTGCTAATAGCTCACGCTCTTAAGCGCTTACATACTTTGAAGATTACTTTGACCACCAATTAGTTAAAATAAGGCAATCTGACTCATTGACTTAAAAGCTATCGAGTGAAAGTTATACTGATTTGGGTTTGTCAAAGACATTCAACAGTCCGCATTGGAACAATCTGATGAGAAACTCCTATTTAATGATGACAAATCTATTGTCTGAAATAGATTTTAATTTAATTGTTAATTAGTAAATAAAACAATAAATGAGTTTGTAATTCTCAAACAATACGTAACAGTTTTGTCTTCTAGTTTCAATCATTAATGACCAATGACAAGGAATTTATCTTTCCTCATAGCTGAAGAAACCTAGAGCTAATCCACGTTGCTCCAGTGTGTTTGTGGAATTTAGTGGTCAAACCTACTTAAAGGGTTTTTATATGGCCATAAGCAGTCCAATATAAGTGGTCAATTGATATTTAGTTTAAATTTTAAACACAAATACTAGACAAGTCACGTACAAGCACATATAGCTACGCAGCGATGCGCAATGCAGATGATTTAATAGCATATCAAAATTTTAATAATGCGAATTATTTCCCTTTCACTTATTTTAATTCAAAGGTCTAATTGAAAAATACATTTTAGTGAATTACTTTCCAGATTCTGTATTTGAAATATTTATTTTACATAGACACTACGATTAATGTATTACTATTCAGTGGTAACAATTCTGTGAAGACAATATGTGGGAGGTCAAACATCTTTTCGTGTTCTGAAATTTATTTGTAATTTTATTAAAATCACTACGATTTTCTAGTAATAGATTTAAACGTTTAGTTAAGCGTTTAGTTTATTTTATGAATCTATCATAAAATTACTTACAGGAATATTCAACACTTAGTAAAAGAAATATGTTTTAATATTTAACTAATATAAATTATTAAAATATGTTTGTATCGATTGCTCTCTTTGCATTATGACGTCAGACCAAGGTATCACGTGTTGCTACGTAATGTGTTATGTGTAATATATAACTAAATAAAGTTAAATGAATTCATGTTGTTGTAGCTGAAACTGGGGGCATAGCAGAATCCTGTGCCGATCTTTCGTGTTACTTCGGCGCTGTATGTACTGAGCGAACTGGAGGCGCGCTATGTGAGTGCGCGGCTGCGCCATGTCCGAACACGGAACTAAATATGCTGGTAAGTACATAAAAACAATTACTTTCACGAAATGTGTATTTAAAACGCTCAACGTTAAAATAATATCTAAATACGGACCATTTTGGATGGAAAGTATGAAATAGAATCAGATGTATAAAATTTAACTGCTTTAACCACAAATCGAACACAGTGTCAAATTACGTATCTTGTTTGAAGACAAGATAGACGTCGAAATAAATCACCGAAATTCGTGTTTGTTTTTAATATACCTAAATTAATGTATTTATAATTTTATAGTTTAAAACTGTTACAATACGATTTATCGCATCGACTCAACTCGGCCGACAGATATGTGTCTTTCAGATATAAAGATATGTCCATACTTAAATCGATTTTGCAACAATAAGTATAAAAAAATCTTTAAAGACTAACATGAAACACAAACTATGACCAACATATTAGAAGCACTAAATATATAAATTCGATCATGTTATTTTTCTTAAATATATACTGTATTTTATGTTGATATTAAACTCATTCGTAGTTACTTTCATAGAACTATCAGACTTAGAGAGATGTATCTTGGTGATAACAGTGAATAATATATTATGAACAACATTAAACATGTACTAATTCACCAGTATGAAAGCCTTATTACGGCCTTTGCCAAAAGTTTGTCTAGACGGAATCACTGTCGTGAATAAGACCGACTTTTGTACTGTGCGTTGAAAACTAATTAATTAGTTTTACTATCCTTATTATGGTAATTGTAAATGTAATTATGAACCAGACGTGTTTTACAAGATGTGGAAAACAAAAAACATACAATTAAATGAAACTTTGATTTTGATCATAACCACACGTTATATTTAATTAATCATTAGTTACTCGAGTCCTGCGCTCACTGTTTTGGAATTGAATCCAATTAAACTAATGGCTTAGCGCATTTACTCATAGTGGTAAGGATTAATTGTGTAAACATATATAGTAGCGGCATTACAAATATTAGTAGTTATAGTATATTCTATCACAATTTAGGCCGAGGCTCGTCCGTATTTACTGAACATGCCATCAGTATATGGCAGTGTATGTGAGTCACATAAGTTTACAAACTTTATTGTGTTATTAAATTTGAAACCTCTTCATTGTAAAAAATGTTTAAACTAATCATACTAGTTATAATAATAATCATTTTTTTATTTATTTTACCAACGCTCACACAAACATCCTTGCATTTAGATTTCCTGTTCTACAGGTGAAATAAACATATTCAAATAATATATATGACGAATACTAACGACCTGAGATTAAACCTTTATTTGTTACATAATAGTAAATTTTTTTTTACGACTGTTTTACCTCAAAAAATATTCTAATATTATAAATGCCAAAGTGTGTTTGTTTTTTATTCTTTCACGGCGCGACGGAGCGTCGCTATAGGATAATTTTTAGTTTGGAGATGGTTGGGAGGACGACAAATACTATAGAGTACGTTTTATCTCAAAGGAACATCTCATTTTTCTAGAAAGATCTATTATTATGAATATTTTAGTCAAATTAAAGGAAGCGTTTAACAACAAAGCATTTCCAGGCAACCACTTATCTATTTTTAAAGATCTTATTTAGCCTGCATTGTTTGTTAGTATATTTATTCGGGTTAATTCTTGGAAACTGAATTAGAACTACTTACTCTCCCTTATCCGACGAAGCTGATGTTTTATACTTTACATTAGTTACAATGATAATACATTCTTATGATAAAAATGTCCTGATACTACATTCAAAGTTGGCTACAGATGAGAGGACTCTTTGATGGCGAATGGGATGTTTACTATTTTTAATACTGTACCAGCTGAACCCTGCGCGTGTTGCTACGCCAACACGAGGTGCCACGGAAACATATGAGATTAATTGGAATGACAGTGGCGCCACCTGTCGATAATTGGTCGTACTAACTTAGAAACCTTCATGGGCTCATACACAACAACTTTGCTACAGATCATCACATGATTAAATGTATTGTTTACGATTCTATAAAGGAATATATTCATTTATATATATATATAGATAAGAGCGGATTATTAGTTTTGCAATGTATACGTTTATTATGTTTGTTATTGTTTGCGTTCACTAGGATCACTTACTAAACTCCAAATGTTCAAGTTGTATTAGAACGCTTGTACTTGTATATTTAGTTAGGACGTTACCACTTACGTTCAAATACGGCTTGTACAGAGATTTGAACATGCCACACACTTAGTGTTATCTCTAGAGTGTTGTCGAACTAGATTTGACTATCCATTTAAATAGGTTCTAACTGCCTGTAATATCTCAAGTTATAAGTATTCCGCGGCTGGGAATGACAAAAGCTTAAACAATTTACTAAGACTTATAGTTTATAGCAATATGGCTAAGTGCAAACGGTTTGAAGCGATGTTTTTCTTGATTAAGGTAATTTGTATCGGGTATCTTTATATATAAATTAATGTTAGTCTGTATGTCCTTAATAAAATCGTAAACAATACATTTCATCATGTGATCTTTAGCAAAGTTGTTGTGCATGGGCCCATGTAGATTTCTGAGTTGGTACGACCAATTTTCGACGGATGGTGCCACTGTCACATTTTTTTTTAAATGTACAAAAGGTTTAAAATGATTCAGAACGTATAACATTATATTTGAGGAGTTCCCTCAATTTAATATGGACCTGGAATTTTGATATCTACCATCTATACTGAATTTTGACAATAATGAGACCAATTTAGAAGTACATATGTAATTTAAAATAAAAATAGAATATTTCAAATCAGTTAATAAATTTCAAATAGTTAAAAATTAAATTGAAACCACTGAATTAAAAACCTTCCCCATCTCTCTGAAGTGGCTAAAAATTGCACAATTTCCAACTAAATAAATGCAAAACAAACTAAAATTTTCCTAAGGCTTAACATCTTCAAATACGAATAACATTCAAACAAATACTTTAGAAGACATATACTATTTCAAAGTAGTTATAATCCTGAAAGTTTCTAACGTTCACTTAATGCCGGCGTAATAGTATAAGACATGCCTGCATCAAAACTTGTGAACATTATCACGTATAAGTAAACCTAAGTTTTGAGAAAGTAAAGCTAATACCTATTAATACGTGTTAAAATTGTGTAGAACAATTTTATAATATAGGTACTCGCATATTATATTTCAGTAATATCTTGTAGAACGATTTTTATAAATTACAAGCTGTGCCTTCGATTTTGTTTTAGTGGCATAAGTTACTACTCATTACATCAGCTACCTGCCAATATAAGTCCCGTCATAATCAATCCAGTAATTTCAGAGCTTAGGCAGAACAAACAGACAGACAGATAAAAATAGTAAAAAATGTTATTTTGGTATATGTATCGTAGGCATGTAGTAAAAAGAGGTAATTTCAATATTAAAAAATAGACACTCCAATTTTATTTATATATATAGATTCGTTAGGCAACCATGTTGAATTGAGCATACAACCAAAACGCGTGCCTATAACTGGGAAAGTTTTTTTTTACACAGGCATTATTCACTACATAATAACTGCGTATCCTAAGCTAACCATCTATTAACTCTAAGTTTGATGTTTGGCTATAAAACTTATAAATGTTTAAATATTTACATAAACGTTTTACATAAGTAAGTAATCAATTTTGATGTTCTTGAAACGTGTTAAATCAATATTGAAATGATCTTATACGTAATTTATTTTAATATAACTTTAATTAACAGTTTGTAATCAAATGTATTTTTTCAGGTTATTAGTGTATTTTTTTTTAGTAATTATTAACGATAAAGTTTACTATGATATAAAATGTGGTGAAACCTTCCATCTTTGTTAGTTATCCCTATGTTACCAAAAAGATGAACGCGCCGATAATTTGCAGAAAATATATCCCTATTGAGCAATCAATCATTTTTGAATAGAGGTAGGCTATTAGAGCGAATTTTTTTCACGAGTAGGCGCCCTTGCACGTTAGTGCGACGTTAATGGCGCAATTGAAGGCAATATACATTATCCCGTACTTTCGGGGAAAAATATTTAGAAGAAAATTCCGTTGTTCTTATCCCAAAAGTTTTTCATTAAAGTACGTTTGAACTTTGTTTTCTCAAAAATATTGCGGCGTGTAACGTGAAACGTTTACGCAGTTAAAAGCGAAAGTTAGCATTAATATTCCGTGAATAAAGTGGAACAACGTGACTTCTAAAGTAAAAGATTTTTTCCAGTTTATTTATATATCCCGGAAATAAAAACTCACGTGACTTTTATAATATGTACAGACTAACTTCATTTATATCAAATGCACACAAATTTAAAGCAAAACTTTCCTCAACTAACAGAGCGCTCTGCATTTAAATTTAGAAACCCTATCTACACGTTAGCAATATTTAATTTCCGTTTAATGTATGTACGAATTTGTTTTAAGTTAGCATTAAGCAGTAACTTCAAAACCAACAGGTATGCGGTAGCGACGGAAACACTTACGAATCAGAGTGTCATTTAAAGTTGCAAGCTTGTCGTAGTCAGGACGATATAGTAGTGCAAGCCTTTGGGCCTTGTAAGCTGTCAGAGGTAGCAGGCACGGCCGGCCCACAGAGACCCTCATCGCCCATACAGTTCACGCAGCAAGATGACGGCGCTGCGTCAAAATCTACAAGGCATTTACTCAACCCTGATAAATATTACAATAAATATGAATGGACGAGGAAGGAAACGCCGAGTGATAGTGATACATTGCTCTCTGGACAGAAAATAAAAGGTAAGTTCTTTGAGGTTACCTTAATAACAGTGATTACTTTAATTTTGACAGATGTCATAGCGGTGTGCATTTAATTATGATGAGATATAGTGTAAGTCTTTAGAAGCATAGATGCAGTGATAGCCCTGTGTTTGGCCGTTGATCTTCTGAATAAGGGCGTCTGAGATCAAAATCTGCATGCGCCTTTAATTTCGAAAAGTTACACGTGTGTTACAAGTTAATTATCACTCGGTTCGGTGAAGAAAAACACTGTGAGGAAACCTGCTCACCTGAGAGTTCTTCATGAAGTTCACGAAGGTGTGTGAACTCTGGAAATCTCCACTTGTCCAGCGTATTGATCTATAGTCTGTACCTCTAACATTGTGAGAGCAGACCCGAGCTCAAAATTGGGATAACAATAGGTTGTAATTATAAATATAACTGATTTATATTAAAACTGTGAGCTAACAAATTATAATTGGTTAAACCCTGTAACACAGAAAAATACAACATTAAAATGAAATATTGAGATCAGTTTAAAAAATAACTAACATTTTAACGATGTTAATTTTGTTACGTTTACTTTTGAGCGGGGTTATATCGCCTTGTCATTGACCTTTGCTAATAACTTAGTTAACACTTATCTTGCTCGGTATTAAATAAATTATTTAAACTTAATAATTATAATTTTGATATCATTAATAATGTTTCATCCGCTCATTTCAAAACGTCTGCGAGCCTCTTAATGTTATAAATTATAAACATAGTTATTGAAGTATGACCATAGTGTTCCAATATTTTAGCTTAACTAAATAACCAATATGATTATAAAAGGCGCTGATTGATATTTTCTTTTAATTCACCTCTAAATTAATGAACGCGTCTCTTCATTATCGTTTCATTTATCGAAAAATTCTTCAGAGCTGTCAAGTCAACTGTCAAACAAAAGGGAATTAGCCAATCACAATCCAGTAGTTGGTTGACAGTAATATTGTCAAATCACATGTGCTATTGTCAAATTATATAGCATATGACGATGCATCACTTTTTTTATTGATTTCACGGCAAATTTTTCTAGCCTTTTGGCTTATGATTTTATGATTTTTTTTTCTGAAAAAGGGGGGACTTTGTATTGTGTTGTAACTTGCCAGTACACCGCGGTGGTTAAAATTTTTGGAACAAGAAATATTTTTTCATAAAAAACGGGGACTCATCCACTTATTGAGTCAAGTTAGTTTAACTTATGAAAAGAATCAACATCAATTTGTAATATAATATTTCTGGTCTGCAAGTTTGTTTGTGAATGGTATTTTAGTTATATTCATTTCGTTAATTCGTGTTAAAAATAGTGTAGATGCTTTGAAAAATATTCAACAAATGGCAATAAATTTTCGCAAAACTTATACAATGTTATCGTGTTGCATAATGTTTCTCAACAAAAAGCTCACCGCAGATGCGGTGTGGATGAACCATTACTTTGAAATCCAGCGAAAAATCTCTCCTAATATTAAACGTCGTTTTGAAATATCAGCACGTTTTACGATGTCGGGTGTTTATCCAGTCGGTGGTATGAATTATACCTATATATACATTTCGTATAGATGAAAACAGTCTTTCTTTAAGAAATAAGAACACAGCTTCATTTTGGCATTTGGCGATATACCGTTTTTATAAAACCTGAAGTAAACAAAAATCGGGAAAAAGAAATCTATCGAAATTGATAAAATATAAGCAACTTTTGATTTACATTGACGATATCGATAATTGTGTCTCATCCATGCGGAAGCAATAAATATCTTAGAATATTGTCTTGTTAATAATAAATTCTTTAGGATTCAATAACCTTAGCGAAATGATTATAGATTAATTTGTTAGTAGCGTCTCGTATGCGGAAATATTCATGTTACTATTCCTAAGTTTTATTATTAATCTATTTTGAAAAGTAAACTCTCATCATGGATTTTCTCGTACATTTTACGCAAAAATAGACTTGATTTTTGAATCACCGACTCTTTCCCTATACGGTGGAGACCATGCCTGCGATGTTACTAATTCCGAATTCAATTTTATAAGTATAAACGTACTCATAATATTTATATATTTTTTTCTTAGGTTCGCAAACAGCTACAACAGCAACTGTCGGAGTCGTGGGTGCCTTGTTGGGCGATTTATGCGCCGAGGACGCAGATTGTGCGGCACTGCCCGGCGCATATTGCGCACGAGGGGGATGCGTCTGTCGCCCGGGACATGTAGCAACGGGTCACAGGAAGGCATGTATCGGTAAGTATAAGTCTCTGTGATAAGAATATGTATGTTGATCGATAAATGGTAAATGTTGTATATGTATATGTAAAATTTTCAAATTTCGTGATAGCAACACCTCGATTATTTTAAAGAAAAGAACAAATCTGCTTCAGCTACGAAAAAGACGCGCGAAAAATTTTTTTTTATGATTTTGTTAGGATATAATTTATCTGCAATTTAAATTATATTATACTTTCTTAATTGATATTTTACAGTATCGTGTAGCAATTAAAACGACGTTTATTATTCACCGTAAAAATGCTTCTTAATCATTAAAAAATCAAAACTTCATGCACAAAAAACTTCTACGAAATAAACATATTTCGATTAAGACCGATGAACGTAAGTTATTGAAGAATTTACGATAAAAGTCATTAGCATCCTTTATGAAGTCATTAATATCGAACACACATATATGTACATATATTTATTAAACGTATCAAAGTAGGTCAAAATAATTAAGGTTGAGCAACTGCCTAAGCAAATCGATTTCCTTCACAGAGCAACAACCTCAAGTGACTACAGAAGAGTACAGTGCGTGTTTATCTGAACCTTGCTATAACGCAGGTAGTTGTGTAGATCTACCTGGATCCACGTACACTTGCGTGTGCGGTCCACAGTCCACTGGACTCAACTGTGAATTCCTCGCACAAGACGGTACAGCTGGTACATACATAGAAACACCCTCCTTCGATGGTTCCTCGTATATACGTCTTAAGCCATTAAAGGCCTACCACAAGTTGAACGTCGATATTGAATTCAAGGCATTCTCAGAGAACGGAGTCATATTGTACAATCAACAGAAACCAGACGGTACAGGCGATTTTGTGTCTCTCGCTTTGATCAACGGCTACCTCCACGTTAGGGAGGCCTTAGTCGTTTACATAAATGAGCGTATGCCGAGCCTGGATCAACACGCGCTACCGTAATCCTG